>JANAVB010001995.1:551717-753018 GCA_029216955.1 Iris pallida | reverse complement strand
GCCAAACCGTATCGGTATCGGCCGTATCGGATCGGTATCGGCCGATACTTTAAACCATGTAAATAGTTCTTAAATTTTCAATTTTGTTAGATGATAAGATATTGTGATACTTGGATAATTACAAATACAAAGTGAGATACGATGATATATAACAAGTAGATATGTCATCATGCGGACCTAAATAGATATTTAGTTTTAACTTTTTAACAATATTAATTTGAAAAAAGAAAAATTAAGATGAACAAAAAGATTTGTTTTGATATTTTCCATTTTCTATTAAACTTAGAATCAATGTTTGCAATATTGGTATTGGAATCAGTTTCAAACCCTTCTTATGAGTATCGATATCAGCAGTTTCGGCACTCGGATAGGAGTTCTGAAATTATTCATTTCGGATATATTATTTGATACATTTAGGTATTTATTTTATCTCTTATTCATTGTTTCTCGTTAAATTTGGATGCAATATATTCCACACTGATGCATAGCTCACATGCAATAGATATCATTGTCATTTACTTGCTTTTAGACAATACACCAACAATAAATAATTTTAAATGGAAATAATATTAAGATTGATGAAATCAGCAAATTTGTAGACTTTTGTCATCTTAGTTATGATTTTTTGTTATTTTAGAATTTTGTTAGATTTAATTTTATTAACATTTGTGTATATATAAGGTAGGGTAATAGAGATGTAATATTTTATCAGTATATCTTTAGGATTATTTTTAAGTTATTTGGCATTATCATGTAAATGCTTTTAGCATGCCTGAATAAAGGCATGAACATAGTTGTAAAGATCCATGAAGAGTTTTAGTTGAGAAATTTGATTGGAGTTTTGATTGTTAAATTTTGCGAACAATAGTTATTTTATGATAACATCAAATGATAATTGTTCACAAACCCGAAATCTTTTGCGCCCAATTTTTCCTAATTTTTAGATCCATAAACCTAAATTTTGTAGTACAAATAGGTAAGCCTACTTCCTTGGGTTTCGCCGTGCGTCATGGTGGCTATCCACATGGATTATAACATGTCAGAGTATAATCTTAATCAGATACAAGGCGCCAATAAAATTGCACTCGAATAGATAAGTTTAATAGTTTAATAAATTGGAAGGGAGAAATGATTAAATTTAAAAGTCTGTTGATGTATTTGAGACAATGGATCCAAGATATACTGAAGGTAGCAAGTCCAGGATGAATCAATTCGAGCATCCAGTTGAGAACACTATCAAACTGTTGTGCAAAGAACATGTGAAGAATCTAGATGACATATACTTGTAGAATAATAACTAGGTAATCATCAGAACTGGCATGGGATTTATATTAAAAATGATAAACTGGATCAATATTTCGTCACTTACTTCTTTCAAATCATAAGAAGCTGTAGACTGGTGAGAAAAATCCTCCAACTCAGCAGCCTTACTTCTTGCAAGAGCAACAACATTCTCAGGAAAGTTCGCATACTCTGCCACATGAATGCCAAAGCTTTGATCGCAAGCACCAAGCTCAACCTGAGAAATCACAATTAAAAATAGAAGATAGGAACCAGTATTATAACAAATACTCATCTGCGTCTTCGTTGTGTCATCATCATATAACAATATTCATCATCGTCGTCATCATATGATCATCATTCAAGCCTTCTCCCATTAGAATGGGGTAAGCTATGGAGCATAAAATAGCTCCAAAAAAGAATCGACAGTTTTTATGCATGGATATCGACCTAACGTCAACCCTCTAATTCAATGTTGGCACCAAATTCCTAGCCAATGTAGCTATGAACATGAGAGGGCCATGCCATAAAACCTAAATGGTCAATCGGTAGGTAGTAGGTAGACTTCCTTTTGGCTATTTAATTTAAGCTCATGCAACCAAGGAACACCCTCCAAGTTCCCATAGACTATAAAGAGTAGAATAAGAGGTAAGATTATACACATTTGCTGTAGGGAATTGTGTTAATATTTTGTTACAGATTAAGCCAAAGAGTTGAACTAAAGATGTAGAATTTTGATCATCTAAGAGAGTGAGCTTGCTCAGGATATTGGATCCTGGATACTTGAGAATACAAAGAATAAACTAATAATAGGTAAAGAGCTCCATAGATCAAGAGATCATGAGATTCCATGCATCTTTTATTCAACTATATGGTTATCATGATTAGTAATCTGGCTTCATTCATCTCTCTAAGCCACTTATGTAACCCCTGTTTTCCGGAATTTCAAAAAAAATGTTTTTAATTTAATTTCAAATTTCGTTTTGAAAAATTATTCTCCTCGAATTTTATTAACGAAAATTATATAAAATTATTTTTATTGTTTTAGATTTATATAAAGTTAATAATTTATTTTAAATCATGAATTATATACTATTTAAATTATCTAGACTTATCTAATTTGACATACCAATTAATATTTAAATTTGACATACCAATTAATATTTAATTTCTGAAATTTTATACAATAAAGTTACAGTAATATTATCCTTTGCATGTTTTATTTTAAACTAATTCAATAGTTTATTCCATGTATAGAGATAGGAGAATACGTTCTATATTAGGATTAAGATCTTAATTGTGTTTATCTTATTATGAATAAGGATATAAATAAGATTCATTTCCTTTATTTTATATTTAAATTAATAATATGAATAAGATTTCTAATTAAATATTATAAGTCAACTCTTATCCTTATAGCAGTAACCCACCCCTTCTCTATTCCCTATATATATTAAGGGGTGGGTTACTGCCCTTATAAGCAGTAACCCACCCCGAGTCGACGACACGACACACCTCGACGTGCGCAAAGAAGTCATCGTGGGTGGCCGCTGTTAGGATTTTTTTTCTCAAACAACCACTTGTGCACGGTTGAGCGCATGGATGGACAACCATCTTGGAACATGTGCCAACCACCCTGCTGAAGCACATGGATGTAGCTCATTGAGCTACACCTTGGAGATGTGCCTCAGCTTCACTATGCTGACGTGCATGGACTTCGGTCTTGGAGATGCGACGAAGCTTTATCTTGCTGATGCGCATGGACTTCGGTCTTGGATGCGCCGAAGCGTTCACACCTATACGCATGGACTTTGGTCTTGGAGATGCGCTGACGGACGCTCTAGGTAATTTTGTTTATACCTGATTTGCATATATTGATAGCAGTAATGATCATGTTTTGTTTGCAGATACGCATCAAGCAAGGCCCTCGCAGACTGTGGGAGAACCGGCTGCGGGCACTAGTGACCGCTGCCAAACTCAGGAGGAGGAAGCTACGAAAGATCCTCTTGAGGAAGAGGTGGATTGGGAATCGTCTCCTTCGGATGACGTCCCAGATGACACTGCTGGAGATATCGAGGGGGGCTTGACAATGACAACGGGTGGAGATGACCAGTCCGGGATAGCTGAAGGAGTTGGTCGCGGCCGAGCCCACCCCTGGACATGATAGGGAGTAACCGGTTTCGATGCCAAGCCCTACACCTACCCCAGTGACAGAGATTTAGGTGGAGAGGCAGGCTGTGCCGTCAAGTCCAACACCTGCCCCAGCGGCAGAAACTGAGATGGAGGAAGCGATCCTGTCTCCAAGTCCTACACCTGCTCCCTTGACAGTAGGGGTGAGCGTCGGTATAATCGATCGGTTTTTGGTTGAATTTTTTGGTATTTTTTAAAATCGGTATTTAAAAATTAATACCAATATCGTACCATTTAGAATCGATTTTTTCGATTTCGGTTAAATCGGTATTTGGTCGATTTTTGTTCGGTATCAGTATTTTACCGTTTAACATTTGATCAATCAACACTTAATATGAACCTCTTAACCTAGAAAAATATTTTTTACTTTTTTTTGGAAGCATTAAATTTTAAAGCCAAGCCTCTACCAAGCAAGCAATTAATCAAATTTATTAGAATAATATGTAACAAGTCGCAAACACCTAAAAAAGAGCTTAAAAGATCAAACACGTTCACTAAGTTTAATTCTTAGTATAAGTTTAAGTACACTAAAATTCATTTTAAAATTATATGAAAACACAAAAATATAAGCTCAAAAGACCAAAACTCAATTCTTAGCATTCTTAACATAACTTCAAGCCCACCAAAATCCATTCTAAGTTCTAACAAACTAATTTCCAACTAAAACAAAGATAAAAATGAAAAAGAGTAATATAAAATTAATCACGAACAATATTCTAACAAAAAAAAATGTATATATATATATATATATATATATATATATATATATAATTATATAATCGGTTCGGTTCGGTATGGTATTACATTCAAACCGTTACCACTACCATTATACCATATTTTAATCGGTTCGGTAATTCGGTATCGGTATATAATTTCGGTTCGATTTTTCAGGATATTTTTAATAGGTATTCGGTCGGTTTTTCGGTAGCGGTCGGTATTTGCTCACCCCTACTTGACAGGAGGCGAAGCCAGGAGCCTACCTCAGCGCCAGGTGCAATTTCTGAGCCAGCCGCGACGGACTTTGATGTTGGTGGGCCCTCCGGGTAAGTCTTGATAAGGGTAAGGGCCCTGTTATGGAAGAATCCACTTCCGTCCGTACCACCTGGGGAACTGTAACGGGTCCTTCGAAGAGTTTGGCTACCATGGTCCCTGGCCCTGAGACTGTTAGTAGTCTGGCAGAGTCTACAGATGCTGAGATCCCAGCGACACCTGGGTCGAGGTCTCCTCAGAGGGACTCAAATCCTGACGCTTCGGTGGTCGTAGGTTTGACGGGTGGAGTGATGGCTGTTCCATCGAGCCAAGGCGTCATACCACCGCCAAGTTCCACCATCCGTCCAGCTCACATGGGAATCCCGACGACTCCCCCTATGACACCTCAATCATTAGGCGAGGCGAACAAGTATGTGAAGTTTCTCGTCGAGGCTGTGTACAAGATTTTCAGAAGGGGGATATCTGTTGTTCTGGAGGAAGGCCGAAGTTTCGCGGTAGCCAGGGCAATGGCGCTGCCGCAAATCGGCCTGATACAGTCGCATCAGGGCCATAATAATATGGTTGAGATCCTAGAGGCATCGATTGCTGAGCTTGATCACCATCTTACTGAACTCCAGAGCATCCAGCGAAATGATCTCTCCGCCCTGATAGAGGCGAAACAGGATAGACTAGCGGCTGAGACTGAGTCAGCTTACTTGTCCAGCCTAGCCATCCTGGAGCAGAGTTTGGCCGATGCCGAATCCAAGGAACAAGAGCTTGCATTGGCGATGGAGGACCAGGCCAGCCTGCAAGAGACTTTGGGTAACCGCGTGGCGGAGATTGACAATAAGATCCGTCTGCTCCAGGAACAGTCTCAACTTCTAGCAGATTTCTGAAAGGACGATAGCCGAACATATCGTGCTTAAGAATGAAGCAGCGAAATTCACTCGACATGTGGCCGGCCTCTTCCATAAGAAGGAGCTGGATGCCAAGCACGCAGCTGTCGTCATCTCCGAAGACAAGCGATGTATCGCGAAACTGAACGCCGTGTTGGCTACTGTTGAATCCAGGACGGAGGCTTTAAAGCGTCGCATTGACGAGCTGCCTGTCGACCCTTAGCTTTGTTCTCTTTGTGTTTTTTATTGCTTTTGTTTGTTTCACTTCTTTTGAGATGTAGTCCTTTTTCCTCTTTTGATGAAAGAAACAAAGAACTTTTGCTTGCTCACTTGTCATGAACTTGTGATTTTGTGGACTTAACATCTTTGGCGCACCTGAATTTTAGGTACAGATGATAAGTTGAGATGGATTGAGAAACCAATATGTTTACTCAGAGATAGTGTAGACATGGTAAACATAGGGATTGCGGTAGAGTTTTCTTACTCATAGGTAACATGAACATGGTAAGAATAGGCTCTGTGGGGTTATAAAGAACAACTCAGAGATAATATGGACGTAGATGTTCTATAGGTAGAGATTATAACACGGGGGTTGTTCAATGAGAATGTTTACTCAGAGGTAATGTGGACATGGTAAACTTCTATTTTAGCGTCATCTTACTCAGAGGTAAGATTAAGCTCTACGGGGATGTAGGAAGCAACTCAGAGGTAACATGGACTTGGATGTTTTCTACTGGGAAAATGATAAGGGAACGTCATGGAGCAACTGGGCTCCATAAACATATGATAATCAAGGGGGATGAACTCGGCTGTCGAATTCATAGATGTTTGCTGGGAATGTGGAAGTACATGTCGAAGGACTTCAAGCATAACTGAATTTTAGGTACAGATGATAAGTTGAGATGGATTGAGAAACCAATATGTTTACTCAGAGATAGTGTAGACATGGTAAACATAGGGATTGCGGTAGAGTTTTCTTACTCATAGGTAACATGAACATGGTAAGAATAGGCTCTGTGGGGTTATAAAGAACAACTCAGAGATAATATGGACGTAGATGTTCTATAGGTAGAGATTATAACACGGGGGTTGTTCAATGAGAATGTTTACTCAGAGGTAATGTGGACATGGTAAACTTCTATTTTAGCGTCATCTTACTCAGAGGTAAGATTAAGCTCTACGGGGATGTAGGAAGCAACTCAGAGGTAACATGGACTTGGATGTTTTCTACTGGGAAAATGATAAGGGAACGTCATGGAGCAACTGGGCTCCATAAACATATGATAATCAAGGGGGATGAACTCGGCTGTCGAATTCATAGATGTTTGCTGGGAATGTGGAAGTACATGTCGAAGGACTTCAAGCATAATACTTCTTTAGAAACTTGTCATTGATTAGCATCATAAACAAGTCCCCGTTAGGTTTGCAAGTCGGTAGGCTCCATTGGAGTACACCGTCTCTACAATGAAGGGACCCTCCCATTTGGATTCAAACTTCCCGGCTTTTGTGAGTCATCACCATTAGCCTTCTGACTTATAGGACAATATCACCCACTTGGAAAGTTCTTTGCTTGACTTTCTTGTTGAAAGTCTTGGAGATGCGAGCCTGATAGAGCTCAATGCGCTGTTGAGCCAAAAGGTGTTCTCGTCCAGCGTCTCTAACTCCTGCAACCGGCTACGTTGATTGGCTTCCTCCGTCAACTGGTTCGTGATGGCCACTCTAGTGAGGGGATATGGATTTCAAGAGGAAGCACGACCTCGCTCCCATACGCCAGGGAAAACGGTATGTTACCCGTCGGAGTCCGGATCGTTGTGCGGTAGGCCCAAAGGCAGTCGCCTAGCTTCTCGTCCCAGTCGCGTTTGTTAGACGACAAACTTTCTTGAGAAGTTTGACGATTATTTTGTTGAAATCTTCGGCCAATCCGTTCACTGCCGGATTGTAGGCAGTCGATGCCACGTTTTGAATGCAATTTTTATCACAGAATCTGGTAAACACATGGCTTATGAATTGCGGACCGTGTCGTGGATGATCCTCTGAGGTACCCCGAAACGATAGATGACGTGATACCTGATGAAGTTGATCACCTTTGAGCTCTTTACATTTGACAGAGGTACGACTTACGCCCATTTAGAGAAGTAGTCGGTGATGGCCAAAACAAAACGATGCTCTCTCGATGACGGAGGGTAAATCGGTCCAACTATGTCGATACCCCAAACTTCAAATGGCCAAGAGGCGACTGTGGGGTGTAAGAACTCCGAAGGTCGATGGATGAAGTCAGCGTGCAGCTAACAAACACGGCACTTCTTGGCGTACTCAACAACATCTTCCATCATGGTAGGCCAGTAATAACTCATGCGTCGGAATCGGTCATGTAGCTTAGGGTCGGGTTGGTGAGCTTAACAGGTACCATCGTGGGCCTCCTGAAGAGCCTTGATCCCCTCGTTTGATAGGCATCGGAGGAGAAGTCCGTCTTATGAGCGACGATACAGCATTTTGGTAGTTGTATCATAGTAGAATCTGATAGAGCACCTTTTGACAGACACAGCTTCCTTCGGGTCGTCTGGGAGGATCTCGTAGGCTGCGAAGTCTATAAACGAAAATCGCCAGTCCCTGACGTTGATACCGGCGTCTGCTAGCATGGCATGGTTTAGACACATGCATAAATTGTTTTTGGGGCACACCAAATTCCGACCAATTACCGTAACAAAGTATTGGGTCCCAAGAGGGGCCGCTAGGGGGCAGCAAGGCCAGTCAAAGCAACAGCTTCTAGATTTTGTAGCCGAGGTACATGTTCTATGAAGAACTTAGTGAAGTTAGAGATGATGTCCAAGGCTGCCTTGTGATAGGGAAGCATGTCTTCGTGACGAACCTTGTACTGTCCTCGACCTGGTTAACGATGAGTTTTGAATCGCCATAGGACTCGAGGTGTTCAAGCCCCAGCTATCTTGCTAGCTGGAGCCCAATGATAAGAGCATTGTACTCCGCCACATTGTTGGAGCAGGGCTCTGTGAGGGAACAGGCACGTTGAATGACCAGATTGTCTGGAGAAACCAAGACTACCCCACTCCTGCGATGATCTGACCCTTAGGGCATGTTCTTGAAGCACCGTCGAATAACATCCGCCAGACGGAGTTCTCCTCGACGACATTGGATTCCAGCACCTCATCCGGAATATCCTCATAGAGTTTGGATGATTCCGGTATTGGGTGTGCAGCTAAGAAGTCAGCTAGCATTTGTCCCTTGACAGCTTTTTGTGGAAGAAATACCATATCATATGGTGATAGTAGTATTGCCCATGTAGCTAATCGAGAGTTTAGCGTTCCAAGTTTCGTCATGAGTACCCTGAGTGGATTGACTCGGGAGATGATATAGATGGTCTGACCCGCGACATAATGACGTGTCTTCTGTATCGCAAATACCAAAGCTAGGGCACTCTTTCTTGACGGGGTTGTACCATTGTTCGGCCCCGATCATTGTCCTGCTTAAGTAGTAGATGGTTTGCTCGGAGCCTGCATCATTGTTCTGAGCCAGTAAGGCGTCGAGAGAATGATCCATTGCACGGACGTATAGCAGGAAAAGTTTACCCACAACTGGTGCTACTAGAACTGGGAGATTTGTGAGATAAGCTTTTGACGTCATCAAACGCCTTTTGGCACTCATCAGTCCAGATATAGGAAACTCCCATCTTCATAAGGTTGGTGAAGGGTAGGCATCGTCCAGAAATAGCTATAAATCTTCTGATGTATACGAGACGTCCTCGTAAGCCTCGAAGTTCTCTCAAGTTCTTCGGATGACGCATATCAAGGATAGCCTTGGTTTTGACTGGGTCGATGTGGATACCCTTTGCGGTTATAATGAAACCCAAACTTTTGCCGCTAGATAACCCGAGAAAGGATTTAGCTGGATTCATCTTGAGCTGACGTGCACACATGAGATCAAAGACTGTTCTCAGATCCTGCAGGTGATCGTCTCGCTGACGACTTTTGACAGCGATGTCATCAACATTATATTCGACCGTCTTGCGGAGACGTTTGCGAAAAATGGTGCTCATAGCCCACTGGTATGTTGCACCCGCATTCTTCAACCCAAAAGGCATCACTGTGTAACAGTAAACCCCCTTTGGAGTTCTGAACGACGTGTGCTTCTCGTCGTCCGGGAACATCTTAATCTGGTTGTAGCCCGAATACCCGTCCATGAAGGACATGCGTTCAAAACCACATGTGTTGTTGATCATCCCGTCGGTAATCGAAAGGGAAAACTCATCTTTCGGACAGGCGAAATTGAGGTCCCTAAAATCGATGCAGACTCGGATCTTCGCATTTTTTAGTAATGGTAACGATGTTACTCCTCGCGAATAAATCCACTATCTATGAGTTTGTCCACTTCTTTCTCAATGGCAACCATGATGTTAGGACGAAAACGTCGTTGATGCTGCTTAACAGGTTTAGCATTAGGTAAGATGTTAAGCTTGTGCATTGCGACTTGCGGGTCCAACTCAGGCATGTCTTCATAGCTCCAGGCGAAGCCGTCGATGTATTCCTTGATAAGTTATACCAAGGATTCCCGATCCCTCCTGACAGGCATTTGCTAATAAAATGGATTTCAGCGAGGATTCATCCCCTAAGTCGATTTGCTCGACTTTATCTTCGGTGGGAGGCTCTTGTTGTTCGAAGCGAGATTCTCATTGAGATCCTAGGCGTTGAGCCCAGGGTTCTTCTTCGAAGAACTCCAACGTCTGATCATCTTCTTCTTCTGGAGGATGTGCGGATGTCATGTTGACTGACAACACTTTCGAACTTTCCTGAAGATGGGGCCGATGCTGGTGTCGAAGTCCCAAGTAAGAAGCTTCGGATGAGTGTGAGTGCACTACGTCCTTCGTCTCTGAGCTTTCTGGGGTTGTTGTAGGCGTTACGTAACCTACCCCTGTCGAGTGTGATGATAATAGTCTTGAGGCTTCCCCTTTGGAACTTGAACGCGTAGGGGAAGACATCGACCTTTCCCGTAGTTCAAGTCTTTGCCGCTCTTCAAGTCGTAACCCATCTTCTGGATGAGATACTTTGTTTGGTTAGTAT
Source organism: Iris pallida (assembly GCA_029216955.1). NCBI lineage: Eukaryota > Viridiplantae > Streptophyta > Magnoliopsida > Asparagales > Iridaceae > Iris > Iris pallida. The sequence goes on along the minus strand of JANAVB010001995.1, from coordinate 742,610 downwards.
AACAGTATATTTGCAATCTACCGTTGTCCGGCTCTGGTTCGGCTGGAGAGAGGTCTTGATGACGTCCGACCTTGCCAAAAATGATGGATTTTTCGTCCTTGTTCCGTGGTGGAACTATTAACAGACCCCTCGGTATGGGACAACCCGATTTACATGATTGACAGTCATTACTTGTGTTTGTACGATTGTAAGGCGTTATCTAAAGTATACATAGCATTCCAATGTAGAAGATTCGAGTAGTTCAAAGACAGCATTTTATTGATAAAATAAGGGATCTTGTCCCGAGGAATTACATCATCAAGAGAAGGTGTATCTATGTTAGCAGATATGTACTCTCCTAACTCTTCATCTGTCAGAACCGAGACAGTCGCTGGAGGAGGTGCAGGGGCCTTTCGCCGTATTTTGGCCACCAGCGGAGCTGACGTCTTGGTAGGAGAAGTTTTCGGAGACCTCGGGAGTCTGACCCGAATTGGTTCTTGAGCCCGACCTGGGAGTTTGACGACCAAAGAGGCCGGAGCCTTCCCATGCAGCTTAGCTACGAGAGGAGCTGACACTTGGGAGGTTTCCCCTTGAGTCGTACCCTCAATGGCGCTTCAGACACTCGTTGGCCTCATCATACAAGTGGACCGTCTTGTAGAGATCAGAGTCAATGAAGAAGGACTCGACCCGTCTAAAAGGATCAACATCAGCGAATTTCGTTATGACAATGTCGTTGCCAGCTACATATTTCATGCACTGGTAAAGAGTAGATGACACGACCATATACTCGCGTATCCACGGACGTTCAAGCAAGACGTTGTAAGAGATAGGGGCATCAATGACATAGCAGGTCACCTCTGTCCTCTGTCTGGAGGTCGCCAATTTGACACTTTAAACGAATCTTGCCCAACGGTTCACTTTTTTCGGCGTTGAAGCCACTGATTGTAGTATTAGATGCAGTCAGGCTATGCATCGGAATCCCTAAGGTTTTGAGCAGAGTCCGAGGGATGATGTTGAGGGAAGACCCTGGATCGATTTGAATCTGATCCACCTTGATGGCACCAACATACCGTGTAGTACAACAGTCTGTTACGCCGATTATTCTTGAGCAACATGTCCTGCTGAGTGACTGTAATGTTGGGGATGATTTCCCCCAGACTATGGCAGTGCGGACATGCAGTTGGATCTTCCACAGGTTGTTGGACCTGACTGATGAAGGACTCAGCATCCTTCAGCGCTTCACATAGAGTATCCTAAGTATCTTTGGATAGTCGGAGAAGCTCAAACAGTGATAGTCGGGCTGGAGTATTGGTAAGTTGCGCTAATATATCAAAGTTATGGAGTTTAGTCAACCCCGAAGTACTTTCTTTTCTCAAAGGATTGTCGTTTTATTAGTGTGAAGGCCAAGCTGAGACAATTTCACCGAAGCCACCCACCTGAACGAGGAGTTTGCTCGGCCGAACGGGACTTAGAGCAAGCCGTTGCATGGCTAAGTCCAAACGCCGTTGGCGTTTTCATTCCTCCGGTTGAACTGACGGGACGGGACATTACATTATACACCACTCAGAAAAATTTCGTCCTCGAAACTTACTGAGTACACACTCATTGACTTCACACAAACATGTATAAGTTATATTCGTCGTGCACACGGACAACTTAGTTCTAGTGCAAACTACCGAGTGATATCCTTTGTACATTTCGAATCCAACAATCGCACTATCATATTTTTCTTTGAAACATACCATTTCAAAATCCGCAATACCTTCTCGATCCGTTAGTCTCATTTGAATTCAACGTACCACTTAATTGGATCGTGCACATATTCCAGGCATCCCCAAAATACATGTATTTTAGCCAAACCTCGTGATAGAGAATCAAATTCCATATATTTGATTCATCATATCAATCCTGAAATTAATCGTACCGATGCTACCTCTCGAAAACAAGGACGTCTTGCTTAATCGCTAGACCATCTCTCCAGGCTATAGTCAATGTCAACATTGGAATCACCGTTCCCAAACATAATATCAACACTAACCCCAATCCTAAGGTCAAACCAAGTTGATAGTACAGAATTTTCTACCCAAGCTCGCATCGCTCCGATTTCTAAACTTCGAGCATAGATTCCTCTATTTGCTTGCAACACTTAAGTTCAAGGGGTCTGAGTCGTTCAGCAAAACCATCCTACGGTAAGTTCTGCTCAACTAATTCATTGGCATATCCATATTGCACGTCTAAAAGCAATTTGCATAGTCTATCTCTTCGAACACGTTCGATATAATCCATCTATCCAAGTCAAGTACACCACGACACGTTTTGTCACTAAACCATAATTCTCATACCATATTCCCTAAGTCGTTCAACACTATTCACATATTCGATCACAAGGTCGTCTAGCATAATAATATGTCACGCTCCAATCTCCCGCAAGTCCGATTATCCATGCTGGACATGAAATCACCATACCAACGCTCCCGCTAGATAATCGTCATCATCGGAGCGTAACTCTTGCTTTGAGTCTAGACTAATTCATTCTCGATACGCAGATTGCATCTACTCAATCATCAAGCTTACTTAATCGTCAATCACAAGTCCGAACCATCATCGACAAGTCGAAACAATCCAATTGCCACGCCATGATATTCCGTAAGTTCGATCATTTATACCGGACATGAATCACCATGCCAGCGCTCCGGCAGAATGATCGTCTTAATCCGGCGTGACGCATGTGCGAGGCTGGAGTTGCGCTCGCACAAGACAAGAATGTCAACGTTGTGGTTATCATCGAAACCATTAAAACACTTTTGTTTTCATTGAAGTAATATATCCATCCTTATTTCCTTTATCATCAAATCCGTCAATATTTTCGTTTCACATAGTCTGAGCACTATTCATTCATGTAAACTTCAAGTTTATCTTATTGAGTCATCCAATCATTCATCACTATCAAATCCCAAGTATAGCATCCATTTGGTCAAATAATATTTTAACACGATCGTCATTCCTCGAGTCAGAGTACCCCCGAGTTATCGTACATCGATCTTTGATACGCCTCAATACCATCAATGATATACATAACCTGACGATTTTTCTCTGCAACGAACTCCGAGTCGTGCAACTGATGCTATCATCCGAATTGGATATACCATAATCTCCTCGACGTTCAAGATCAAGTTCGATCATTATCCCCCGAACTAGTTACATGATCAATTCGTTCAAATCCAAAATCACGTATGTTCATCCGTCTATCTTAAGCCATCGAGCAATATTTCCTTGAATCGCATCGTTCTATGCTAACTCAAATCATCATCTATCCCAATCCTTCATTTTTGTATATTCAAATAATTTTCAAGCACGCTAACTTTCAATCGTGCTAACTTTCGTATATAATTCACATCGATTCGTCGACTGAGTCATCCTTTTGTTACGCCTTAACTTTTCCTCAGTTTAATTTACCTACTCAATCATTTTCGCATTTATACTTGCGCAATCCCAATCCCGTGCGCATCGTTTCTAGTTCGTTCGAATCGACTCATCAAAACTTCAAGATTACGACTTAATCAATGATACTCAATCTAAGGCTTTGCATATGGCGTCACTTGCTGATAAATTCATTGGCACCCTGCATCCTCAATCGATCGACATCCCCGAGGCTATCCCATACACCACTCAGGGATGAAGTCATTCGACAAATCTTCGAAACAAGTTTCGAATGACAACTGATTACTTCGAATTTTCGCTCGAACCATTCCTCAAAATCCAAGCACGTTTTATCTATATTGCATTGACGATAACACCGTCCAATGGCATCTCTATCGTAACTACCCAACACTTTTATGAATCGAGTCTAATTCATTTTTGTCCGACACAGTTTGAATCCCGCACACGACTTTCTAAGGTCAACGTAAATCGTGGTGTATATGCCCAGCCCGACTTAGCCAACCGTGCCTACTTGAAGTTAACTTTGTTCAACCAATTTTTCCTTCGTGATACTTTTAAAATATATAGACTTATTGTATGAAACATCCTGCAGATTATTTTGAGAGCGTTACCAGTATCGAATGCGGAAGCACATATTAGAGTTAAGAATTCAATCGAAGACCAAGGACGTAAAGCCGTGCTCTTATGCCATTATGTCACGTCCCGCTCCCGAAGGAGCGATCGTCCTCGCTAAGGCGTGATGCCGCATGAGCCTATGTTGCGCCCACGCAAGGCGGGTTCCATAACTGCCGATTACAACAAAGAAAAGTTGAATAACAAGACAACATGAGTACAGAAACAAAATCCAATTTTTTTATTTATAATAAACATAAGATTACAAAGGCGCAAAGCCAAGATTACAATCACTCAAGCTCACTTTTCTTTCTGATTACAATCACTCTGCTCTCTCGCATCTCTCAATACAATTTGTCAAGCAAGCGGATGCTTCAGATAGGCGATGTCCATACATTGTCCCGTATAAGTTCCGACTCTGTGCGGTCGCACGCCTCGAAACGCCAAAGAACTCCGTGCCTCGACGCATCCAAGCGAGCTCCGCACCAAAACGATCTTCTACTTGTGCTTGCACATGAAAACTGTGGGGTGTCAGTGCACAACCGTACTGGTGGTGTGAGCTCCTCGTCCATCCATACAAAATCAACACGTTCATTTTCTTTGTGCAACATAATCCCTTTATGGTTGCCTTTCTATTCTTACCTTATGATCGATTTTAGGAGACTCTTGGCCTATTTGTGTCTGTAGACCATCACCGTGCCAACAACATCAACGTGTCGACTCGTACTTACCTTTCAGCCCATACTTTGAGACACACAACATGGCCATGCCATAAACTTTGTTCGTGCTTTAAAATCAAGGCCGTGGCTCACAATTCGATATGACTTAACCAAACTTGCCTTACGGCGCTTCTTGACTTGACTCGAAACGACTCAAATCCAACTTATGCAACTCTACGCCAACGACTTAATTCTCGACACCATATCTCGTGCCGAAGCACGTGTCTTCCATAGAGCCAAATCTTAGGCTTCTTAGAACTTGTATTGCAACTGTGCATACCATCTTGACTCAATTCGTGCCGTGCTAGCACCCTTTTAATTCAACCGACACAGTGCATACGGATTGCCGCTCAGCACACCAACTTATCTATATGAAAGGTCACTAGCAATTCAAGCCATCTTGGGCATGTAGATGGTGCAGACGAGACCCTTACAGCTAAAGGTAGTGTTGAGAGTCAATAAGGGACTTTTAATCCCACATCGAAATATGTAGTATGTAGAGGAGCTAGACTCCCTATAAGTAGTGAAGTAGTCCATCAATAAAATCAACAAAACTATTATTTTCTACATGGTATCAGAGCCATAACTCTCTCTCTCTCTCTCCTCTCTCTCTCTCTCCACAAAATAAAACTTTTCCTCCCCCATCCACCCTTCTCCGGCTGCTCCACCCTACAGCCCCCTTCTCCGGCTGCTCCACCCTACAGCCCGCCCCCACCCTAAAGCCCGCCGCCCACCCTACAGCCCCACCCGCCGCCCCCCTACCTACAGCCCCACCCGCCGCCCACCTACCTACAGCCCCACCCGCCGCCCCCTACCTACAGCCCCACGCCGCCACCCTACAGCCCACCGCCCACCCTACCTCCAGCAACCATCCCGCCCCCCTCCTTCGGCCAACCCTCCCGCCCCCCCTACAGCACCTACCGCCCCCCCCTTCCTAACCCTAGCCTCTCTTGCCATGGAAACCCTAACCCTAGCCCTAGCCCCATCCAAACCCTAACCCTAACCCTAGCCGTCACACACAAAAAAAAAAGAAAAGAAAAAAAAGGCGTATTTCAAAGACAGTCGAGATGTCAAATACTTTATTTGCACCGACTTCCTAGATTGCGCCGTTTGGAACTAACAAATGTTTATTTTGTTATTCCTCCTTCACATCAGGATCTATACAGAGACTGATCATGTCTTCTCTGGTGTCCTGACGTGTTCACTTTACATGCGCGCGCCGGTGCTGGCCAAGTTAGTAGCGCATTCGTAAAGTCTCTGTCGTAGAAGAAGACGACGAAGCCGACGAAGACGAAAAAGACGACGAAGTTGGGGAAGTTGCCGACTCCGACGTCGAAGAAGCCGACGTAGACGACGAATAGGGTTCACAGTTGAAGAAGCCATGGATTCGATCAGTGGCAAACTGACGGCCGACGAGATGAAGGCCTTGGTTGATGATATCTTATCAAAAAGATTAACCGAGGTAACCCCACGTGTGATCCATACTGATGTGGATCCGTCCCCTTACAAAATGGGGAAATTGGAGAAGCTGGAGACGAAGTTGGAAGGAACGTCCAACTACTTGAAGTGGTCGCGGCAGGCGCTGCGGACTCTGAAGGGACGTGGCTTGGTTGGCTATGTCACTGGCCAAGCCAAGGCGCCGGCCGATCAATCCACCAAGGAGTTTGCTGTTTGGGAGATTGTCAACAACGTCGTGGCTGGGTGGTTGACTGCCTCTTTAACCGACCAGGTGTCGGACAATGTCGAGGCAATGGAGGCTGCTGCTGATATATGGCAAACTCTAAAAGATATGTACTCCGGCTCCGGCAACCCTATGCGAGTCTTTCAACTGCAAGATGAACTCGATAGGGTGGCCCAAGACGAACGTACCATCTCTGAGTACGCGGCCCTGTTGAAGAAGTACTGGTCTGATCTGGATCATTATGATCCTCTTGGGATGGAAGTTGCACAGGTTGAACCGGCATTCGCGAAGTACTTTCAGACGTTCCTGGCTTATATTTTCCGGCAGCGTATGATGAAATTCCTGAAGGGACTACATCATGTATTTGAGCAGAGGAATATCCTCCTATCTCAACCCACGCTTCCGACCCTGGAAGAAGCTATAGCTGTTATGACACAGGGAAGAAGCTCGACTGAAGTTGATGCCCAACAAGGGCTCCTCCCAGGGGGAGCAAGCCGCGGTTGACAAGTCTGCCCTTGCTGCCTTCAATCAACCTCCATCTATGGGTGGTGTTTGCCACAATTGTGGTGACTCCGGACATTACATCCGATTTTGTCCAAAACCCTTGCGCAATCAGTCTAATGATCGAGGACGGGGTCGTGGAGGCCGACGTGGTAGTAGAGGAGGATATGCTGGTAGAAGGGGCGGACACAAAGCAAATCTAGCGGAGGAAGGGGGAGAGAATCAACTGGCTGGAATAACCCCGCTTGAGCGGGAGTTCCTTGAGAAGTTGCGAGGCACAAAGCTGGGTTCGGCCGACAGTCCTGGGCCGTCTTCGACCTCGGAAGATCACATCACTTGCTTTGCCCAAACCAGCACCGGTGATTCTGCACGTGCTCTTGCATCTATCCATCAGCCGGGATGGATTATGGACTCTGGGGCATCTCGCCATGTCACGGGGTCCCGTGGTACGTTTTAGGAATATACTCACCTACCATTGCCGGAGAGTATTCAGACTGCTGATGGTACATCCAGCCCTGTAATGGGTAAAGGCACTGTCGCATGCACCCCTTCCATCACTCTAACCAATGTCTTACATGCTCCGTCTTTTCCTGTCAATCTTCTATCTATTAGTGCCATTATACTTGATCTTAACTGTACCGTTTCCTTTGACATTCCTACGGTGACTTTTTAGGAGAAAGGGACAGGACGACGACTTGGAACTGGCACATGGCATAAGGGCTGTGGTATTTGGACAGGACTGGACTGGACAACGCATTGGCATCCTTGGTAGCAGACGCATAACCAGAAGTTTTCTGTCGCAGTGTTGAAGCCGACTTACTACTCCACCACCAGCGTGTCGGTCATTCTTCTTTTAAAGTTATTAGTCACATGTATCCGTCCTTATATCAAAGGGCTAATAAAGAGAAATTATTTTGTAATGCTTATGAGTTGGGTAAACATACCAGAAGCTCGTATGTGAGCACGGGGAATAGGAGTTCAGCTGCTTTTGACATGATACATTCGGACGTATGGGGCCCTTGTCCTACATCCGGAATTAACGGCTTTCGATGGTTCGTCACCTTTATTGACTGTTATACCCGCGTGACCTGGGTCTACCTTATGAAGAATAAAAGTGACGTCCTTGAGGCCTTTCAGGACTTTCATCGACGGATGGAAACACAATATGGCGCTAAAATTAAGTGTTTCCGGTCAGACAATGGGACGGAGTATACTAATAAGCGGGTTGCTGAGTATTTTTCCACTCATGGAATACTTCATCAAACTTCATGTGCTTATACTCCGGCCCAAAATGGTGTAGCAGAACGAAAGAACCGACACCTGCTGGAAGTCGCACGGACGATGATGTTGGCTATGAATGTCCCGAAACACTTATGGGGGCAGGCTATATTGACGGCCTCTTATCTCATCAACAGAATGCCATCTCACGTATTGGACTGGAAGACACCGTTGGAAATGCTTACTGGGGCAACTACATACACTATTCCACCAAAAGTTTTTGGATGTGTGTGCTTTGTCCAAGATAATAGGCCAGGCGTTGGTAAACTGGATCCTAGGACAGTTAAATGTGTCTTTGTCGGTTACACGGCGACGCAGAAGGGATATGCCTGTTGGAGTCCAGTCGAACGGAAGATGTTTGTCAGCATAGATGTTACATTCAGAGAACTCGAACCATACTATGGTTCGGATGAAGGTTCAGCATTTGGTGACACACCTAACACAGATGGTGTTCGATGTGAGGGGGAGATAATAAGCCCAAATGTGGTTGTCGGATCGGTTCCGTGTCCGGTTATAGAAAACTGGACGAAAGGGGGAGAGCACAGTGACTCAGATACAGAGAATGAAGAAGACGATACATATGTTACGCAGGGGGAGCAGCAGACTAGGGAAAAGGAGCTCCAAGTCTACAAAAGGAAACAACAGAAGTCCAGTATTGTGCCTATGCCGTGCCCTGTGCCTACTGTACCAAGTCCCTCGTCTACTCCTGCTCCAACTCCTGAAGATGTTGCCCCCGCACTGAATCACTCGGATTCTGATACGGATCTCTCCGACTCGGATGTTATGATCTCTCCACCACCTATTGCTCCCTTAAGGAGATCTTCTCGCATCAATGCGGGTAAGGCTCCTGCTCGTTTTGATGATTACGAACATGACATTGCCAACTTCTTGTCTTATTCTAACATTTCTTCGAATTATCGAGCCTTCATTGCATCGTTAGACTCTACTTCGTTGCCCAAGTGTTGGCAGGAAGCAAAGAAAGATCCAAGGTGAAAAGCTGCAATGATGGAAGAACTTGGGGCACTGGAGAAAAATAAGACATGGGAGTTGGTTCCATTATCCAAAGGGAAGAAAGCTGTGGGATGCAAATGGGTCTACACAGTGAAAGAGACGCCAGAAGAAAAAGTAGAGCGGTACAAGGCGAGGTTAGTTGCAAAAGGATTCACACAGTCATATGGAATAGACTATGATGAGACATTTGCCCCAGTAGCAAAAATGAGCACCGTGAGAACTCTGGTCTCCATTGCAGCGAACTATGGGTGGAAGCTGTACCAGCTAGATGTGAAAAATGCCTTTCTTCATGGGGACCTGCAAGAAGAAGTATACATGGAGCTCCCGCCTGGGTGCTACGCGACGGAATCAAACGGAGGGACGTCGCAAGGAAAGGTGTAAACTGAAGAAGTCACTATACGGGCTCAAGCAATCTCCTCGAGCTTGGTTTGACAGATTCAGAAAGGCTGTTACAGGCATGGGATACCGTCAAACAAATGCAGATCATACGGTCTTCCTCCAGCATGCAAGAGGCCACATCACTATACTTGCTGTATATGTGGATGATATAGTGATCACAGGTGATGATGAAGTTGAGATCACTAAGCTGAAGTCAAAACTCGCGAAGGAGTTTGAAGTGAAAGATTTAAGAGCGATGAGGTACTTTCTAGGTATCGAGGTGTGTGAAGGCGAACAAGGAATTGTTCTCTCACAGAGAAAATACACACTAGATCTGCTGAAGGAAACAGGGATGCTGGGATGCAAAGCAGCGGTCACTCCAATTGACCAGAAGTGCAAGTTGGGAGCAGAAGCAGGAGAGCACGTTGATCGTGAAAGATATCAAAGACTTGTAGGGAGATTGATTTATCTGGGACACACTCGCCCTGATATCTCATTCGCGGTGAGTGTAGTGAGTCGCTACATGCATGATCCAAGAAAGGGTCATATGAAGCAGTATTTCAGATCTTGAGGTATCTGAAAGGAACGCCGGAAAAGGGGCTATGGTTCAAGAAGAATGGACGCATAGAAGTTGAGGGATACTGTGATGCAGACTGGACGAGCTGCATAGACGACAGAAGGTCTACCACGGGATACTGTGTTTTTGTAGGAGGAAATCTGGTCTCATGGAGAAGCAAGAAACAGTCTGTGGTAACACGGTCAACAGCTGAAGCAGAATACATAGCAATGGCTCTGGGCGTGTCAGAATTGTTGTGGGTGAAAGCGTTGCTGACAGAGTTGAAGCTAGACAAGGGAACACCATTACGTCTTCTGAGCGATAATCAAGCTGCAATAAGTATAGCTAACAATCCCGTTCAGCACGACAGAACGAAGCACATCGAGATTGATCGATTCTTCATCAAGGAGAAGCTGGAACAAGGGATATGTTGTGAATCGACTCAATCGATTCACAAAAGAAAGCAAATAAAACAAAGAACAAGAGGAATAGAAACAGAATGATCTTTAATATAGGAAAAGAACAAAACTTCCAACTTTGATTGAACGGAACAAAGTAATAAAATCCTTCTTGATGACACTGGAGAGAGTTTTCTCAATCCAAGCATAAAAGTAATGACGGCTAGCCCTGACTATAAATAGAAAAGAAAAGCAAACCCTAGGAGGATTATTGTGGTGAAAGACCACAATACCCCTCCATGACTAAAATAACTGAAAGGCCTAAAAAGTGGGCCTAAATGGCTCCACGTCTCCTGCGACGTGTGTAGGTGATAATGGGTGGGCCCGCATCAATACCGCCCCCTAAAAGAGCCACCTTGTCCTCAAGGTGGAAATCTGGGAACTGCGTCTGTTGCTATAGCGGCCTCTTCCTCCGTCGGATCCTCCTCCTCCTCCTCTTCCTCCGTGGTGGTCGTCGTGGGGGTAGATCCCCTCTTTGGAAGTTGGCGGGATCCGCCGTTTCTCCAAAGAAATTGCTGCCTCCGAGTTTCCTCGCCCCTCCTGGCGGCTCCGTCCCTCCCGTCCGAGCCGGAACTCCAGCTAAGCCCCTTCCCGACCCCGTGAACCTATCACCGTAGTTCGAGGTCATCGTCCGACCCCCATAGGGAGCCCCAAGCCATAGGGCCTCTCCCGGGTGTGGCGCCGGTCCGCCGGGACCGAAATGGTCGACGAAGGATCAAGCGTGATGCCGTACAAGATGCGTGATATGCGGAAGGATCAAGCGTCCACGAACCTAGAGATCCGCACGGAGATGCGTGATATGCGGAAGGAGACGTCGACGATCATGATGCTTTTGCAAAACATCTCGAACAAGATCAATGGCGGCGAAGCGGAGGCGGCGACAATCCAAACCCTAGGCAACCAACTAGGGTTTGTTCAAACGGAGGGGGAAACGACCGAAGATCACGGAGGACCGGCCGACGGGCGATGGCCCGCACTCGCCGTCACCACCGCGCCGCCGGGCGGGGCCCTGGCGGCCGGCGAGCAGCACCGGACGGCGGCCGAAGGTCGCGGGGGCTTCGCCGCCGACCGCACGAGCCCGGGCGGGGCCGCTGCCTCTGGGGGCGGTCGCTGGCCGGCCGCCGACCGCCACCCCTGGCCGGTCGGTGCAAGAGGAGCCGCCGGCGAGCGGCCGTGGCCGGACGCCGGCGACCCGTACGGTCCCGGCGGATCGGCTCCACATTCGGGAGAAGCCCTAGGGCTTGGGCCCCCCTACGGGGGTCGGACGATGACAGCGAACTACGGAGATCGGTTCGCGGGTCCGGGAAGGGGCTTGGCTGGAGTTCCGACTTGGACGGGAGGAGCGGAACCGCCAGGAGGAGCGAGGCACGCCGGAGGCAGCAATTTTTTTGGAGAAACGACGGATCCCGCCAACTTCCAGAGAGGGGATCTACCCCCACGACGACCACCACGGAGGAAGAGGAGGAGGCGGAGGATCCGACGGAGGAAGAGGCCGCTATAGCAACATACACAGTTCCCAAATTTCCACCTTGAGGACAAGGTGGCTCTTTTAGGGGACGGTATTGATGCGGGCCCACTTTTTAGGCCTTTCAGTTATTTAGGCATAAAGGGGTATTGTGGTCTTTCACCACAATAACCCTCTTAGGGTTTTGTTTCTCCTTTCTATTTATAGCTAGGGCTAGCCGTCATTAGTTTTCATGCTTGTATTGAGAAAACTCTCGCAAGTGTCATTGAAGAAGGATTTATTACTTTGTTCCGTTCATCAAAGTTGGGAGTTTTGTTCTTTTCCTATATAAAAGATCATTCTATTTCTATTCCTCTTAATTAATTGTTGGGATTGGTGAACCGATTGAGTCGATTCACATCAGGATACTGAAGATTGACCATGTTCGCTCAGAAGAACAAGTTGCAGACTGTCTGACTAAGGGTCTTAGTTCATTAAGTCTGTCGAAGCTATGTAACAAGATGGGGATGATCAATATCTATCGCCCATCTTGAGGGGGAGTGTTGAGAGTCAATAAGGGACTTTTAATCCCACATCGGAATATGTAGTATGTAGAGGAGCTAGACTCCCTATAAGTAGTGAAGTAGTCCATCAATAAAATCAACAAAACTATTATTTTCTACAGGTAGCTAGCCCTACTCAAGTTCTCGAATCACCGCGGCGTGTTCTTGCCTAATTACATTGCTTCCCTCCTAGGCCGATCGTCCTGTGGCCCCAGGCTACCGAATCGAGGACGCGAAACCTTGTGCACAAGTTGTTCATGACCACGCACCTACGAGAACTCCAAACTCAACGTAAATGCATGGCCTAACCGTCACAACTTACTTCCTTTGCTTTACTTCTTTACTTTTCATACTTCTTTTGCAGAGCCCAAACCAGGGTTGTCTCGGCGACTGACCTACAGTCCCGACATATTTCTCCTTAGCGACTGGCCTACAGTCCCGACGTATTTTCCAGTGTTTTCATACTCTTATTGACTCAAACTTATGGATGACTAATTCATAGCCTTCAAGCATAACTTTTAACAAAACGTATTCTATACGTGCTATAGACCGTGGCACACTTAACCTTGAACCAACCGTGGCTCGTGCCTTAAACCAACTTGTGTTATGTGCGACACTATCGCCCAAGTCATACTCTATATAACGAGCTTTGAGATTGTGGGAATATGTGGCTACGACAACCGCAGAAAATGCGGGTCAGTGCTTGCTATGACTTCGATATCGCGACATAACTTTTGCCAAACTCAATCGTGCAACAACTTAACCCGTGGGACGACCAAAAGCTATGCCAAGCCTTGCATCATAGAAACGTGCATTGAGACTTGTGGGACACTTTTGCTAAGCCAAATATTGGACGGTAGGACAGTGCTTACTTTATCAAGCATTTATACGTGCACTTATGCTAAGTTCATAGCTTTGTGGCAACATAGACCAACTTTCCTTCCCCCAAGCCAAGGGACGAAAGACTGTGTGTCATTTTGAAAGCACGTCGTGCAACACTTCTAAACCGACCGTGGGACCTTTCCATATTCTAACTCAATATGACCCAAGTTGGATTATTCCCTTAGCTATGTGGATTCGCCTCTTTTATTATCAAGCCTACTTGTGCAGTTGAAAACTTTCGTTTTATTAGTTTGAAGGCCAAGCTGAGGCAAGTTCACCGAAGCCATCCACCCGAACGAGGAGTTTCCTCGACCTAGCGGGACTTCGAGCAAGTCGTTGCATGGCTAAGTCCAAACGCCGTTAGCGTTTTCATTCCTCCGGTTGAACTGAGCGGGACGGAACATTACATGTAGTGAGTGGCACCAGCCCACTCACGTTGTCATGAGTCGGTGGAAGGTTGGTTACTTCCATTGTCGCCTTTGGGATGGGGACAACACCATCTTGAGCCTCGGTCGACGACAGGGTGCCAAACTGAAGAGACACCATGTTCGCAGAGACTGTCTTGTCCTCGTAATCGAAAGAGAGGACATTCGCATTGATCATGCGTTGGATGTAATTTTTCAATACGTAACAGTCCCAAGTTGGGTGTCCGACAAACCGATAGTAGTAACAATACTTCGGATCGCCAACCCTGTCGGCCTCATCGGGGCACTTAGGGTCAAGCAACTTGATTTTGTCGCCTTGCATCAGCACCTCGAAGAGCTGCAGAGTGTCTTCGTCATTGAAGAAGTAGACCTCCTTCTGCCGCGGTGCGGTCGGTGGCTTCTTGGCAGGAGTTGCCGCACCCTTGGACGTATCGACTATCAAGGCATATTTCCTCTGGGGCTCGCGTCCACTGATGTTGTTGTTGTTGGAGCGTTTCCCTTTGTCATCAAATGCAGGAAAGTTTGACTCCTAGGAGGCGAGCGTCGCGAGCTTTCATCTCGGTGTTTTCAGCATTGATAATGAGCGCGGTCCAGTCTTTGTATTGGGTGGAGTCGACCCAAAGTTTAATTATTGGTGCCATGTTCTTGCGGCAAGAATCCATCAGCACATGCTCAGGAATTCCCGAAGTTAACCTGAGACATGCTTGACGGAAGCGCTCTATGTAAGCTCGCACCAGTCTCCATTTCCTTTTAGGTAACTTCCATGAGGGAGGACATGGTCATGTCCATACCACCGTCATAGAAGCGAAAAATGAAGAGATGTTGCAGATCCTCGAAGGAGGATATGTAGTTGCCGGGGAGGTTGCAGAACCATTCATAGGCCACCCCCTTCAATGCTCCAATGAAGAGACTTGTGAGCAAGCATCGTCCTTCGACAAGTGTCCCGTCATATAGGCGAAGTACGTCAGGTATCTACGGGGAGACTTTCCCGTCAAATTGTGCCAAAGGTTATGGTTTATACTTGGAGGGATAAACCACGTTGTTCCACTCAGGGGGATAGGGTTGCATAATCCCCAGCTTTTGGCGTTCCTCCTGCTTGTCCTTGGCCACCATACGAGCACGTAGCTCTTTCACCATCTCGAACAGCTCTTCAATAGAGCCAGGAGCATATGGTGGAGGCAAGGTATGATGCTCAGCTCCCGAGGGAACCGGGGTAGAGTATGATGATCCGTCCCCGAAGATACCCACTGAGGAGGTACATTTGATTCCCCATTAGCTCCCGGATCAGGACTTGTGGATGTGGGAACCCTTGTCGATGGCTGGGCAGCCAGGGTGTTCCTGATGTCGAACACGACCTGGGTCAAGGCCTGCATGGAAGTGAAGAGAGTTTTAAGGCCCGACTCCAAGGTGTCCATGCGACGCACGAGATCCGGAGCCGAAGCGTCTCCTTCTTCATCACCACTCCCTGTCATGTAAACAGGCATGACATGCGTCGAAGTAGATGAAACGGTCGACCCTTCACTTTTTGCCTCGCTTTCTTGCGGAAAGGTTGGCATCAGAGCTCCCTCCTCTGACTCCCCGAATTGGCTACCCCCAGCCGCATCGGTGTCACTTCCCTGACGGATACCTTCATCTTCGAACGAGAGGTGGTTGTAGACAACCGGGCTCTGGCTACCCCAGCTTGTGCTGTCGATGCGGCCTTCACCCTTAACCGGGTGTTCTGGAATACCCCGGCAGTAGGGATTATTGTCTTCTTCCCTTTCGGTCGACTTTTCGATGAACTTGTCGAGGCCGGAGGGTTATTGGTCTTTTTCCTGGGAGCAGGAGAACTGGAGATGACGTAGCACGAGGCGACCAAAAGCTCTTCCTCGTCGTCAATTAATACCCTCTTTCCGAGACGATGTCGAATGGGTGCAACAGATTGCAGTCGCTATAACACAGACTGCCTAGGTAGTGGAGCCACTGTCTTGCAACAGCAGCAGTTGATGGTGACCGTAGCACAAACATGCCCCATGAGGGGTGCGTTGTGCGTGGTGGTCATCTCTTCCGATCTACGTCTGTGAGTGATCACATTATGTAAATCGTGTGAGGAGAGTTTCATATTTGCACCATCTTCAGGCGCATGGCAAAGCTAAACGTCAGGATAGTCATGTGAGTGATGCGCCCCCGATCCTGTTCAAGCGCATGAAATGCACCCAGATCATTGGTGGGAGAGCAACACGTATTGCGAGTCGAACCCACTTCATACGCACAGCCTACGTAGGCACATGGGTTCAACACCGCAAAATTTGCCCCCTGACTTGGTTCACGAGCATAAGATGCACCCAAGTGGGAGGGGACTTTAAGAGTTGACTCATTCCGGGTGCCAAATCATCTGAGTCAACTCCGTACAGCTTACCATCAGCTGCGCGTATGACTTTCAACGCACATTTCTGGTTTGCTACTGACATAGCACGTTGAGGGCACATGGCCCGTGCCACCTTGGACTTCTTTGTACTAGCCCGCGAAGGCGCATAGTACTCGAAATCCAACTTTTTCTCGCCTTTACAGCGAGTTATTCTGTTAAAGACATGCGCAGAGTTCATGTGCGGGAGAGCAGCTACGCCCTTGTTCCATCGGCTCATCTTCTTCGATTGGAAATAAGTGGATTGGAAGTTGCAGCCAGCACTGTGCTTCCCTGGCATATGCGCTGCCCCAGTAGTAACGTCTTGTTTGCTGAGAACGTCAGCAGGAAGGGATGGTTGCGACGACGCAGCTCCTTCGGTTGTAGCACTCGGCGCATCACCTTTGGGCACCCAGACTTGGCGAGTCTTCTTCGACTTTGGCAGCCGCTTCAAAGGACTCGTGTTGTCTTCAGAGATGAACTCCTCGTACTCTTGCTGATTGTCGAGCTTTTTGTCGTCAGATTGCAACACGACCTTCTCATTGGAGGAGAAGGTGGTCCCCAGCAGAGTCGCCAGCTTCTTTGCCATTAAAAAAGTAACTGAAGAAACTTTTATAAATCACAAACGAAACAGAGTACAATGTAGGATTTCAATGGAATCCTTGGAGTACACTTTTGTTTTTCTGGGAACCGCCACGATGAAGAGTTGATTCTTTACTCCGTTGACGATCTGACGACGATCTCGGGCTCTCTAAACGTCTGAATGAACTCCGGGGAGAAAGCCAAGAGTTGAAGCTGTTGAAGAGCTTTAAGAATTCGATGAAGTGAAGAAGATTGAATGAAGGAATTATCATTCTATTTATAGGCAACGGAATGATCCGTTCATGTGCGCATATGCGATGCACGCATGGAGATTTTGCACGTAGGATTGCTACGCGCATGGCTTTGTTGGGCGCAAGGGCGCTGAGCAGAACTAAATCTGTTTGAAACTGTACTGTTGAGCTGCGGAGGAGCTGACACGTGACAGTTGTTGAGATTCGTTTGTTGCTGAAATCTTGGGTAGTTAGCACCTGCTCGTCAGTAGAACCGAGTCAATGACACGTGGCGCGTGCTCATTGCTCAAAGATCTTTGATTTTTTGTAGGAAGATTTGCTTGGATGCGCCTAGGATCTTGCGCATGAGTAAACTTTGGCATTTAACTTTTTAAGAAAATATTAAGTCTGGGCGCATGGCTATAGAGGCTCATGCAAAGTTCAAGCGCATGGTCGCGATGGCGCATGCTAGTGTTAGTTGGCCACATGGCAGAGCTCAACTGCAGCCGACAAAACAAGTAATAGCTGTGCTGACGTTGGCGTCTCTTCGATTTCTGTGAAAGTTGTCAACTTTTCAGTCCTCGAGACGTGTGTTGACGACTTTGTCACTTAGTATTAAATGCTCTGATGGGAGACGTGTTCAGATAAACGCATTTCATGTGGGGCGCATGCACTCATACGCGCATCAGTTGTAGAGCGCCTATATCTGAGGAGCGCAACTGTCCGAGAGGCGCATCAGCTATAGGGCGCATCTCCTTCGGTCAACTCTGTTGAGCGTTTCGAGGCTCAATTTAATGACTTTGACTTAGCTGAATTTGAAAAGGCAGATTCATTGTCATTAGTGTTAGATTCATCGCATTAATTTCGGAAAGAGCTGCCACTTGGTGCATGGGTTTAGTTGTCCTGGCCTATAAATAGCAGTATTTGTGGTGAAGAGAAGCTCGCTCTCATTTCACCCAACTTCTCATTGAGAAATGAACTCCACCGATCCTCCTCCTTGGCAAGGTGTTGCATTGCGGGTTGTGGATCTCCTCGTTCAAGGAAGCTTTGATTTTGACGATGAACTCCTTCAGAAGACTGAGATGCGCCAAGTTTGCTTCGGTCAGAGCAATTCGTGTTCGTGCATCTTGCTGGAAGAGCCACAGGCTGGCAGATGCGCCTGTGCGTTGACGAGAAAGTGATTCGCTTGTTGATAAGGAAGTGATTCGCTCGCAACGAGGAAGAGACGCGCCTATGCTGAGACGTCAGAGTGATGCGCCTATCCATTTAGACTAGACTTTTGTAGTAGACTTTGAGTGTAATGAAAAGCCATGTAATAGATTTTCATATAAATAAAAAAAAAATCTTCTTTTCACGTGTTTTTCTTTTTACTGTCTTTGAATGATGCGCTGACATTTGTCCTACGTCTTCGGCGCATACTGTTTGTGGCGCATAAGAACTTCGACCCCTTGATGCACCTGAAATTCCATGCTT
This sequence comes from Iris pallida, assembly GCA_029216955.1. Classification (NCBI taxonomy): domain Eukaryota; kingdom Viridiplantae; phylum Streptophyta; class Magnoliopsida; order Asparagales; family Iridaceae; genus Iris; species Iris pallida. Next base: position 724,014 of record JANAVB010001995.1, on the reverse strand, counting down.
CTACGCCTCCTACCATGTTATTCCCCGAAATGACTACTTCACTTCGCTCTGTGAAGGTAACCTTGGAACGGTAAAATGGATAATAAAAACTCTTCTCAAATTTTTGGCATTAAAAAATTGTGTTACCACCAACTTTGGAACAAATATTATTCTAAAAGATGTTAGATTTGTGCTCGATCATCGTCTCAATCTTCTCTCCATCGACAAGCTTGATGAAGAAGGATACACAAGCAACTTTAAGGATGTTGGAAGCTTACCAAAGGATCACGTGTACTGGCGTAAGGAAAGAAGTGTTGCACTCTCTACAAGACTCGGTTACACTTAGAGAATGATGAACATGGAACAATGAAAGATATCTCTATGGATTTGTCGCATAAGCGGCTTGGACACATGAGCGAAAAAGGGCTACAAACTCTTGTAATGCGACAACTACTTCCATCCATGCAAGGTATAATATTATCCCATTGTGATCATTGTTTGATTGAGAAACAACACCGGGTAGCTTTTGTTAAAAAGTATACAAAAAGAAAACCAGTATATTGAACTTGTGTATTCGGATGTATGCAGACGGGGTCCATCCCCATGATTAATTAATATGAATTTGATTCATTTAAATCGGTCATCCGTGGTTGGGTTCGGCCATGTACTTCGCCATTTTCCTGGGTTTAGTTTTCTGTGACATGATTCAGTTTTGGGAGACTGGTTTAGAACTCTTGCAATAATTATTTAGCTCGATCTTCAATACGAAAGTTGTAGAGAAAAGTTCTATCTTTAATCCAAGCTTTGAATCAGAGCATTTGAAGGTGTATTGAAGAAGTTTTGATCATCTTAAGTGGCCTACATGTTCACATTTAGCATGCATTCAGCATGCATGCAATATTGATGTTGTCTTTCTCCATGCATTGGGATATGGAAGGGCTGGCCTTGGTAGATGAAGGGACCGGCCTTTGGGGTTCTACATGCGTAGAAAGTGGTGTATTTAAGAGGCATATCATTTCTATAAATAGTGGAGAGATAATGAAAGTTAACACAACACACAACAACAAAAAGGCTCTTTGTACCACCTGAAGTGAATTTGTGAGAGAGAAGGTGATCCTCAGGCTAAGTTGTACCAGCTTGAGAGAGACATCATTTGTAATCTTGCATTTCATTATAGTGAAAACGGTGAAGGACGGAAGGATGTAGGCTCAAATTGGGCCGAACCTCGATAAATCTTGTATGTGTGCAATATCTCTATTTTATATTATCGTCCATTTTCATTTTCTTCTCACGGAATGTCTTTTTTTTTCCAATAAGATATTGGGTGAGTGTGGACATCTCTATATTGCAACAAAAATGTCAGTTAGAACTTGCCTTGGTGTGCTCCACTAGAGAAATCAGGAAATACACTAAAAGTCTAAAACACAATTGGATATCAAACATTTACAAGGGGCACTCATGGAACTTTCGGGTAAATGAGGAAGGGGTTGAGATAGAGGCTTCAGAAATTGGGTACTATAGTGGAAGCTGAGTGCCATTTTATATGACTAGAAAGAAAGAATTAAATTTTTAGACCAAATAAGTTAAAGTAATTTATAAATCAAATTGCATCGAATACTACAAATTGGTCAGGGTAAGTAGAGCTAGTAGCAATGTAGCATCGACTCCGTTAAAAAACAAAATATTCTGCCAGAGGATGGCACTAAAGCAGTTCATCCAGTTAGCCTGACTCCTACAAGAGAGGGAATAATTAACTCATCCCTTACTGTGGTATGAACTTCAGATGGATGATAGCCATTGTTTTTATCTGATCTTATACCAGTTCTCTGTTCTAAAAGGCGTCCGCCTAGACCGCCTAGGCGCTGGGTGCCCGCCCGATGTCCGCTTAGGCGCCCGCCTAATCCCCCTGACATCCAACTATGCATGTTTTTGGGTTTTATGGATTTTTTTTCTGCAATTTTTAGTAGATTTTTTGGATTCTTTTTATTTTTTTGAACCGCCTAGATCTAGGCGTCCGCCTAGGCACCCGCCTAGGTGGGCTAGGCGCTAGGCGGAAGGTGTCCGCCCGACTAGCGCCTAGCGCTTTTCACAACCTTGTACCAGTTTACAAGACATGTTTTGTTCAGAAGTAGTAAGTGACATGTTAGGTGTATCTTTGTTTTGTGACTTACCAGTAACACACCAGATAATTGTTTAACAATTATCTCAAAAGAATTTATCTAACAATTCTTCAAAAAATGCAGTTTTTTGCAACAACAAAAAAGTGTTTACCTTATAAAGCATAGTTAACCGGTGACTTGATGGATCTATGTGCGCCCCAACATGATAATTTGCCACACCATGGGTGGCGACACTAAGAGACTGTTGAACATCAGTTCGAGCTAATGCAGTCAATTCGTGAAAGTGAGTCGCAAACAAAGTTGGAGCTTTTTTCACCTCGACTAGGTATTCGCATATAGCCCAAGCTAAACCTGAGAAATAAGGGCAGGCAATTAGAATACCATCCTAGCTAGGACATCATCAGAATTTCACCAGCAAATTCTAAAAACAGAGTGTGAGCAAAATGTTCAGTTATGACCACATATAGGAGGCATGGACGCTTAAGAAAGCTCCTAAATGGTGTGAAAAGGTCATGATCAACTCCAACAAAATTATGAAGCAGCACATACAAGCATCAACAACTTTTTCCACAAGGTTCATAGATGATAATAAAATAGTACATCAAACACATAAAACTTGTACATCAAACATTGTTTACAGAAGTTTATGGAGCTGATGAAATAACATACTGTTAAATGCAGGGAATCTAAAAGACCAAGAAATTAACTAAAGCTAGTCTAGATAGACAACATGTACAATAGACATGTAGAATGGGATGAAAGTAGTGAAACACTAGAGCATCCCAACTGTCAGACATTTGTTTGAACATTCATGAATCCATCCATCTATATTTGCTTCCAAATCTACATAAGATGAAAGGTGTATATGCCTTTCTGGCAGATTTATTCAATGGATTAGTTCAATACAATTGCAAAGTAGTCCACTATCCAAACCAATTTTCGTCTACAGACCAGAGTTACCGTAATTGTCCAACCCCCAACGATTTGTGCTCTGGAACTTACATTCTGAATCTAGGAATGCTTCTATTCCAGAATGCTAAATGTTAAGTGTTCCAAAAATCCAAACCCAAGCCAATTAAAATTACTCCTAGAAAAATTGCTGTCACAATATTCATTCAACCTAACAATTCAGAAGAAGTCTACCCACACTGTTTCCTGTTCCATACTAAGCGGGGTACCGCACTCCTGTTTGATTCCGTGTTCCATAAGGTACCATGTCCTAGGTAATCTTGCTACTGGCAATAATAGCCATCAGTTAATTTAGTTGTAGATGAACCTAAAAATCTGAACAGATTCTCTTTACATTCTCAATCGGATTCCTCACCTCCACTAACCTAACCAGATTCCCCTTCCACTCTCTATTGGAACTCCTACTTCTAAGCAGGTCATTTCATAATCCTAATTCTGATGTGTTCCTCTCCTAATTGCTCCTAGTGTATAATTTCTTGGTATCCAATTACATGTGCATCTTCCTCGCCCTCTCTGCATTCGCCAGTCACACACCAAGTTAAAAGCATATCTAACCTTGGCTTTTGTGGTGTCCAGTTAGACAACATCACACGGTGTCAAAGCCATCTACCACACCTCAGCTTCCAAACATGAAGTATGTGCTGAAAATTCCAAAAAGAAACAATGTGCCAAAAAAAACTTTATATAGACAAATTGTGGTGCCCCGTCCGCTTAGTTCAACCGGAGAAATCGAAATGCAACGGTGTGTGGACTTGGCTATGCAACGGCTTGTTCGAAGTCCCGCTCGGTCGAGGCAACTCCTCGCTCAGGTGGGTGGCTTCGATGAACTTGCCTCAACTTGACCTTCACACTAATAAATGAAAGTTTTCAATTGCACTGAGTAGGTATGCTAATAAAAGAGATGAACCCACATAGCTAAAAAAAATAATTCCGCTCTGAGTCAGATTGCAAGAACATGAAGGTATTGTACTGGATGCTTAGATTGTACTTTACGTTGGATTTCAAAGTTGGCACTCGGTCTTTCGACCATACATATAAAGTTGAGCAAAGTAACTATTGAATTGAGCAAAGTAACCCACGGGCTATCGACTTGATGTCTAGCAGGCACTGTCCCACGGTTCTATGACTTGGCATAGCCACACGTTTCCACGGTCTCAAGGTCCTTCATATAGAGTATGACTTGGACGGTAGTGTCGCATAGAAATTTAAGGCACGAAACACAGTTGGTTCAATGGTAAGTAGGAAGACTATACAGTAGTCGTTCCTGGGTTTCATAAGGAAGGCTATGCAATAGTCGTTCCTGGGTTTCACAAAGGCACTATAGAAAGGAAAAATAGGTATGGAAACACACAAAAAAGAATAATGACTGTGTAGGATGGTAAGTTGAGTCGAGTCGTGCATGGTCATTGGACAACTTGTGCACAAGGGCGAGGATTCCTCGAACAGTAACCCGAGGACATGGGACAGGTTTCCTAGGGGAACGCTGGATAGTTGAGCAAGACATGCTCTGGTAATTCAGCAACTTCCAGGGGGCTCGCTACCCCAGCTGGATGATTTGTCGTCTAAACCAAGCTATAAAGTCCGGGTATAGCTAGACTTGCTAGTGACCTTTTCACATAGATGAGTCGACGTAATAGCGGCAATTCACGTGCATGTCTTAGATTGAGTCAAAAAAGTGTATGCACAGTATGACTGAGTCGAGGAATGTTTGCTAGTGTTCTAAATGGCGCCCGCCTAGGCCGCCTAGGCGGCGCCTAGGCAGTAGGCGGTCCCTCTCCGCACCGCTTTGTTGTAGGCGGTGGAGTAGGCGGCCAATGGAGGTTGGCGGCATAGGCGGAGGTGAGGCAGCGTAGGCGAGCGCCTAGGCGGAGAAATACTTTACAAAATATTTTGGCCAAAAAAGTTTTTTTTAACATTATGGGCCTAACAACACTAGAACTTTATAAATCTTCGTTCTACAACTTAGTTATGCATGAACACCCTTAAAATATGCATATTATGCAAAAACAGTGGTAAAATAGTAAAAAAATGTTCAAAATGTATCAACCGCCTAGGCGGCCTAGGCGGTAGGCGGACTCTCTCCGCCGCGCACCCGCCTACCGCTGTTTATAACCTTGATGTTTGCACAACATGCATCTCAATTATTGAGCCTAAGATTTGGCCTCAATGGAGTCGTGTGTTCAGACACAGTCTGCAACGTCTGGTTAACAAGGAAGTTTGACACAAAGTTCATGATTATTGGTTGAGTCGATGGCATGCCGAAACGGCAAGGCCGGTTGATAAGTAGAGATGAGTTTGCACTATGTTGCGAGGCACGACTACGACATTGCACAATTGTTAGGATTTTGGAGCACGATTACGTTGTTGTAACACGAGTAGCCGTGTAGTAATTTGCCATGAAACTAATCCTAAGACAATATTAGAAAGACAACAAAAAGAATAGTTTGTACTCACTAAATGAACGTATTGATCTTGTATGGGTGAGAGAGATGCCCTCCACCAGTACGGTTGTGTACTGACACCCCCACCAGTTTTCATGTGCACGTTCAGGTGTCAACGCGCTCGGGTCGAAACTCGCTTGGACGCGCCGAGACATAGAGTTCCTTAGCATTTCGAGACGTGCGGCCGCGTTGAAGTCTTCACTTATACGGGACAATGTATGGACATCGCTTTTTGAAGCACCGTCAAGTTGTATGACTCAAGACATAATTATTTGTTTTGAGAGATGAGAGTGAGCTGAGTGTTTATATTGAGAGAGATTGTGAGCTTCAGCGAATGTAACCTTGGCATTGTGTCCCCTTTTGTAATTCCGTTGTATTATCAATAAAGTTAATTTTGTTTCTTATACATTTTGTGTTATTCAACTTCTCTGCTTGAGACTTCTGTGCGACGACTCCGTCGCAAGATACGGTAATCGGCCGTTATGAATCCCGCCTTGCGCGATCGCAATATAGGCTCACGTCGCATCACGCCCTAGCGAGAACGATTGGTTCTACGGAACCAAGGCGTGACACAAATGATTCTAGAATTTTTCTTTTGTAAATACAATTTTAATATTGATGTTGTCACTCATCTATAATGATAAACTATTGTTCATGAGTTGGTCACAATATAAGAATACTAAACCGACAGAATTCATTTATATATCAATACTATAAACATAATTTTAACCCAAAAAACAAAAAATTCAAACAATTTAAGTAACTAACATTAAAAATATATACAACAGAACTTACCAAATCCATCATAGGTGGATGTACCACGGCCCAACTCATCAATTATTATCAACGACTTCTCACAAGCACCTTTCAAGATAGATGCAGTCTCAAGCATTTCTTGCATGAAGGTAGAAACCCCACGTAGCTGAACAAAATAAAGAAAAAATAACATTACAAGAGAAAGAAACAATAACACTGCAATGAATGTACAAAATGGTAAGAAAGAGCATTTTGAGAACTTACTAGTCTTGAGGCACATCTCAAGAGTCAAGATGCAAGTAAACAAAAAAAAAATCTAATGGCCAACTTCCTTAGTTATGTCTTATCACTTATTAGGCAACTGATGCAGCAGGACAATGTCAAATTTCAATCATCAAACTGGCAGTTCAGCTTCAGGCTCTGAATTGGGAGAAACAAGTTCTACACCATGAATAATAGGTCCAACGCATTTTGTGGAACCGCAAAGTTCATTAGAGTGCAATATTAACTGTCAAATTTCACAGAAGATTTCTAGAAGTGCAAAACAAATATAGTTTCTATCAGATATCCCAAAGCCTAGATAACATCCTTATACTTATTATAGTAATAATACTAGAAAACAATAGTTCATAAAAAGTAGAAAGCGGATCATTTCACCTTGATATTTATTCCATATTAGCCTTTGTCAACGATTTATTGGCTTTAAAATAAAACTCCTTCACAAGCATCCCATTTGCATCAAATTGTTAAAGTATCTAGTAGGACCGTAAAAGGAAGATTGAGATTATACATCTGTGAAGAAGGCATTAATAGATGATGGAATCCAAAAGGCTCTAATTTGAGAAATGTTTCAACTTTAGTTATTTATTTTGTCTAGAAAAAAGGTAAAAAGAACTTGCTCCCACAATTATAATTCTCCAATTTGTATCATAGTTATAAACAAGGTTCTAAATGGCATTAGGCGGTTGTGCGGCGGAGAGGGTCCGCCTACCACCTAGGCACGCGATACATTTTGGACATTTTTTCTATTTTACCACTTGTTTTTGCATGATATGCATATTTTAGGGGTGTTTTATGCATAACTAAGTCGTAGAACAAAGATTTATAAAGTTTCAGTATTGTAAAAGTGAACCATGGGTCCATAGTGCTTGCAAAACTGCTTTGCCAAAACATATAGTCAGGTATTACTCCGTCTAGAAGCCCGCCTATACCGTCTCACCTCTGCCTACGCCAAACCTTCGTTGGCCGCCTACTCCACGGCCAACGACAACAACGGTGCAGATGGCCTAGGCGGCCGCCTCGACCACCATTTAGAACGCTGGTTGTAAAGTTATAAAGTTGTAAACGTTTGGCTTAGAACCAATAGAGATCTCGAACTATAATGAAAAAATAGGTGGTAGACTCGATTACATCTGTCAATTACATCCGGATGATCCTAGTTCATGCAGAAGTGACAAGTTCAAGGAACAATATTAGATTTTGCTTGTGCATGCCGGTTGTTTGTAACATTATAGATGAAGGTATAGTATGATCACAGACGAAATGGAAAAAGTACTTAACCACTGTAGAAGGCTCTGATTGTCACTGGGATTTGGTTTAAGGAACTTATCCATATGGCTAAAACAGAAGAGCACAAGTCGTCAATTTTCTCAACAAGTTCCAGTTGCCATTAGATTTTTTTTAAGTTTAGGACCTCATGTTTTGTTATATCTTTGGAATCCATTTTGCTTACATGAGTTAGCTGTGAGCACTAGTTATTAACTAAAGTTTGAGACAACTTACCGATTAGAAGTACTCATTGCAATATATTTCTTCAGGAATCTTTACATTTGATTAGTTGATTAACTACGGGATACATGCTCTCTGTTTTCTTATGTTGTATTGTATCCTGTAAACATCATATTTTCGTTCTCTGGATTCATATATTCAAGTTCCCTCTCCATCTAGATATTTTCCCTATCCATGCGAATTAGATGGCAGCATGAAGTAGCACTACGTTGAACTACAATAACAACAAAACCTTTATCCCAAATTCTTGGGGTCAGAAATTTGGATCCTTTTCTTCTATTCAGCTATGTCCTCTGTAACATTAACTGAGGGAAACCCAAACATGTATATTAAGGATTCATTTCATAGAGATTCAAGACTCAAGAGTGTTTTAGACTAACTACTGGGTATGACCTTCCTTATCTGGGCTTGGGGCCAACAGTCAAAATATAACCCACTAAGCACGACACAGGGGGAGTTAGATAAACTTGAACTGTGTACACACAAAAAAGATAGGTCCATGTACCTACCAACAAGCCTTCTAAATTTTATGGCAACGCCTTGTATTATTCATGGTTGTCTTCAACAGGATTTTACAATCAACTACTCCGGATTGACATAGTGTAGGTGAGCACTCTATGCTTTATCCTGCTCAAAAACCAACCCACATTGATGGGGAAAATCTTAGACAAGAATAATTTCTAATTAAAGGAAATCTTAAATTGACCCCCTTGCCTGTTCTTATCAGACTCTATGGAGTTCTAGGTGACACAGAATGTCATTGATTATTCTCAATCCTGCTTCCACCACGTACCTCTTGCACCTTTCAGTCAATCAAAACAATACATGGCATCATTTACTTCAAACTTTCACCTTCCTTCGTGAACTGAGAATATATATACACACATCTGTAGTGATCTTAAGGATGTATCAAAGTGAAAAACCACTACTCTGATCCTCGGTGATAAATCACCTTGCACCTTGCCTTGTCATTTGCATGTTTGTCATGCTTCTACTCGTACTTTTCCTTCTTGGCTGTGTCTACAATGCATTCAATACCCTTTTTTCCAATGATAAAGTATTGTGGTCAAGCTTATTATGTGAGAATAGAATAACGACCTGCAGCAAGCAACTGACATGGAGCTTCAAAGTCTGTTAAGCTTGGTGAGTCTATGTAGTTTACCTTTAGAGCTATACAAGGTTCGCAGACCAAGGTTCAACCTAAGCCTAGCTCTTTAATAAAACCCTAGTGTGTGTGTGTGTACCAAGGTTAAATCTAAACCTATAGCTCTAATAATAAAACCCTAGCTCCTCTTCCAGACGAACCCTGCTATCTCCATCATCCCTAAAAAACCATAACTAGCCATTTCTCTCAAAAAATCCTAACACCATCACCTTCCCTAACCTTAATAAACTAACCCAAGCCTACTCACCGTTGTTATCACCTTCCTAAATTCCAAACCCTGCCCCTAGCTGTCATCTTCCTAAAAAAACACAATTCCTAAAACCCTAGCCTCTAAAAGACTAAAACCCTTGCAACTTTCAAGTTTAATTTTCTTATGATAATAAATCACTAAGTTGGATATTTATATATTCACCTCAGGAAAATGCTTACGCTTGTTCTGGCGGTTGTGTTAGTGATAAATCTGTGCATTCACCTATCTAACACACTCTAGCATGCGTATACGCCTAATATTAGAGCATCCATATAGTATTTTAGTTAGCTCTTAAAATTAGGTATCCTATGTTGTATAGACGGATACGGAATCCACTCTCTTATCCTACCCTGTGTAATTAGTAGATTATATCAATATATTGTTTATCACAAAATTGATGCAATTAGACCATATATATATATATATATATATATATATATATATATATATATATATATATATATATATGGAAAAAGGTAAATTTTATTCCAAAAGAAAAGCCATAATCATACAACATACAAACTGAGTGGGACTCCCACTCAACACTCATCCATTTTCCATAGCATTCACATCAAACTCAATATTATGGAGAATGCCAACCGGAGGTGTGACTAGTCCCTCAAAGATCCGGCGGTTTCGCTCCCGCCAAACATGCCAAACCGATGCCGCCAGACGAACTCTGGCTGTGCGGAACCAGTCCTGACCTCGACCCCTGCTATCTCGTATCACCTGGATGATGCCCCCAATGCATTTACCAGAGGCGTACACTCCCAATACCCGACTCTGCTCCGACCATATCTGCCATGCCAGAGTGCACTCGAAAAAGATATGTTTAATAGACTCAGGCTACAAACAGCAAAGCACACATATGGGATCCGGCACTGGCACTCCAAAAGAACTCAGGCGATCCCTCGTCAAGAGGCGACCCAGAAGAAGCTTGTAAACACACAACTGCATCTTCCTGGCCAGACCCTTACACCAGACGAACTCGTAATCAGAACTCAGAGGAAAAGTGTGCCGGATAAGATTGTAGCAACTCCGGAACTGGAACTCCCCCGAGCCCGATGAAGCTCCTGTCGGCTCCCAAATCCATCGATCCGCAGGCAAAGCCGGATCAATGACTGTAGACATAATGAATCCTCCCAGCTCCTCAGTGTATCGATACGATTCCGGTCTCCACTCTCCATCTCGTAAGATCCGACTACACCTCAGACCTCGCTTGTCCTCTGTGTGAGTCGGAGATCCCCTGATGTCTAGCAACGAACGCCGGTCAATCCAAGGGTCCCGCCAGAGGTCCGTACCCGACCCATCCTTCATGACCCTCCGGATAGCAGACTTGAGCACACCCATGTGTCTCAGGACAGTCTTGAACGTGACAGAATGGTTGTTATCAGGAGAACACGTCCAAAAATTGCCCTGCTTCACGTATCTGCTGTGCATCCAGTCCGCCCAGAGAGACCCCCCGCTAATGAATCTCCAGGCCAGCTTGAGCGCAGAGGCCTCCCTGATCTCCAGCAACGGCCTGAGCCCCACACCTCCCTCCTTCCTGGGACGGCAGAGCTGCTCCCACGAGATCGCATGCATACCCCCCCTCCAAAGGAAATCAGCACATAGACGCTCCACTCGCCGAATAGTGGCCACCGGGAGGAGGATGGACTATAGCCAAAAATGGGCCACAGCCGAGATCACAGATCTGATCAGCTCTATGCGTCCGCCAAAAGACAGACCGACGGCTTGCCAGCCTTCTACTCTCTGCTGGACATACTCCACCAGGCCCTGGCATTCCTGATCCCGCGCATAATTGACTGTGAGGGGCACTCCTAAATAACGCACCGGAAGATCACTCCTCGCTATACCCAGGACATCAGCCCACTCCTCCTTCCGGGAACACCGGGAACTGAAGTAGACCCGACTCTTATCCCTGTTCAGCTGGAGACCCGTGAAAGACTTCAAATCTTCCATAATACCCGCAAGCGTCTGCAACCCCATCGTCGTAGGCTGGATGAAGACCAGTAGATCATCAGCATATATAAGGTGGGTAACTGGAGGGACCATCCTCCGAAACAGAGGCACCAGCCGTCCACGGTGCACTGCCAAGTCCATCAAACAAGTAAAGTATTCCATCACAAGCGTGAACAGGTAAGGGGACAATGGGTCACCTTGCCTAAGCCCACGGTTGCTCTGGAAGTACCCATAAGGAACGTCCTGGATGAGAACTGAGAAAGTAGGAGACGTGATGCACTCCCTGATCAACGCAACCCAGTGATCCGCGAATCCCATGGCAGACATCAGATGGCAGAGGAAGTCCCGATTGACAATGTAATACGCCTTCCTCAGGTCCAGTTTAACACAAGCTTTCTCCCCACCAGGTCTGCTGAATCCCCTCACCATCTCATGCGCCAGGAGGCTATGCTCTGCAATCGACCTCCCCTTGATGAACGCAGCCTGGTTTGGAGAAACTAAGTCCTGCATGATTCCCTCCATCCGCCGGCACATAAGGTGTGTAATTATCTTATAAAGATAATTACAACATGCAATAGGTCTGAAATCTGCCAATGCTGTCGCGCCCTCCTTCTTAGGCACCAAGGATATAAGTATTGTACTAATTCTTACTTTAATGGGCGATCGGGTTTCTCCACGCGACCAAGGCGAAAGGGCTAGGGTTCCGAGGAACTCCCCTCCCCCGCGGCCTCCAGACCCCTTCGCCGGCGGGGGGAGGAAGTCGGGGAAGAAGGGGGTTAGCGGCAGCGCCCCCTCAGGCGGAGAGGGAAGGCGGGAGCGGTGGGGGGGGGGGGGGGGGGGAGGGGGTCGGGCGGACCCCCCAGGCTGGTTGCGGGAGGTGGCGCCCCCACAGGCGGCGCGGGGGGGGGGGGGGGGGGGGGGGGGTGCGCCGGTGGGGGGTCAGGCGGACCCCCAAGGGCGGTGGCGGAGGTAGTGGGGTCGGTTCCGGGGGGGGTCAGGCGCACCCCCCCCCCGGCGGCCGTGACGGGGGTGGCTACGGGTGGTCCGACTGTGGGATCGGCCGGGGTTCGGATCTTTCCGGGGTTCTCCAACACCCTGTTTTTTGAATTCAGAGCTGGATCTGGATCTCAGGAGGGTCATATGGAGGGAGGAGGATGGACGACAGTTACGCGTCGTCGCGTAGTGAAGACCGGAGGAAAGGTAGGAGGACAGGACCATCTTCGAGATCGCTTCACTGCTTACAGACGACAAGGCGGGTCAGGGGCGCAGCCATCGGCACGTGGTCCAGTGGCGTCTGCGGGGAGATCGGTGGGCTGGTAGCCCAAGGCGACCGCGGCGGATAAAGGGAAGAGCAAGGTGGCGGAGGTAGAAGGACAGGGCCATCTTCGAGATCGCTTCACTGCTGACAGACGACAAGGCAGGTCAGGGGCACAGCCATCGGCACGTGGCCCTGTGGCATCTGCAGGGAGATCGGTGGGCTGGCGGCCCAAGGTGACCGCGGCGGATAAAGGGAAGAGCAAGGTGGCGGATCTTGGCAGTCAGGGGTCTGGGTCACCCCCCGGGGGCTGTCCCCAGGCCACATGGGACGACTCCACGGCAGGCTGGAAGGACCTGGGCAGATATTTGCAAACCTATGGGACCGAAAAGTCCCACTTTGATGGAGTACGTACCGCCGATTAAGGCAGGGAGGGGTTTCCGGGCCTCGTTCCCTGCGGAGGAGATAGAGAAGGTGACCGCCTACTGGGAGAATACTCTGGTTCTATACGTCCTAGGCAACAAGCATTTTTACGGACAGATCCGGGATTATGCAACACGAGTCTGGCAGCCAAAGGGCAGTATGGAGTTCTTTGCTCGCGAGAACGGCTTCTACTATGTGAAGTTTGGGCTTGCGGAGGATGTCGCAAGGATCCTGCAAGGCGGCCCGTGGACGTTCGACGGCAGGCTTATCATTCTGAAGGAATGGACCCCGGAACTTAGATGTGAGAGGAAAGTCCTGAATGCCATCCCTGTATGGATTCATTTCCCTGAGTTCCCTGTCCGGTTCTGGAGTATCACATTGCTGATGCGTCTGGCGAGCTTGGTGGACACCCCGATCAAGGCGGATAAAGCTACTGTCTTTCGGTCGAGGCTAATGTACGCTAAGATTTTTGTGGAGATTCGGGCTGGGGGAGAGTTACCAAAGATGGTGAAATATGAGATTCCTTCTGGAGAGGTGCTAACCCAAAAGGTGGAATACGAATGGGTTCCACCTACCTGTTCACGTTGTACCTGTTTTGAGCATCTGGCCAGTGCTTGTTCGGCAGTAGGCCCTCAGGTGGAGCCTACTATTCCCCATAGTGAGGCTCCAGACTCACCCTGTGACATGGATTACAAAGATGACAGTGGAGAGGTCTTGGTGGGAGGGGTTATCCATCCAGTGAGTGATGGCGGGATGAGCCTCATTGTCTCTACCCAGCTAGCTCCTACGAGTGGGGCGTTGACCACTTGCCCGGGGCAGAGTAGTATGATCACTGGAGGCATGGTGGCGTCGGGGATCGAGGCGCGAGGGGGTGACGGATCGGCTGAGGGACAGGTTTATTGTAGGAAGCGACGTGTTGTTGGTCCGCTGAGTGACGGCTCCTCCAGGGAGAGGGGCATCCTACTGACAGAGAGGAGGCGGTGTGTGTTGACAACCATGCCTGGACGTTGGCGCTCTCTCAGGTCGCTCCCCAGCAGGCCATTCCGACTGGGATGGAGGAGGATCTATTAGCGTCGGATGTGGCACATTCCCCAGGTGCCGATCCGGGTGTTTCCCAGGGGACCCATCCTCTCATTAATTAATGGCTATCATCGCCTGGAATGTGAGGGGGGCGTGTTTGCTAGGGAGGTGGAGAGAGATTTGTGGGGTTCTCCACAGAGAGAAATGCGACATTTCTGTTCTATTAGAATCTAAGATCAAAGGTGAAAAGACTCTTGCTCGGCGGACCCCATCTCACTGGGCCCAACTGCACAACCTGGCTCTGTGTGATATGGCCAGGATTTGGGTTCGATGGAACTCGAAGAGCTGGGATGGTGACTTGATCTTGATGACGGAGCAGTTGATTGCCATCTCCTTCTCGAACAAGGGTAGTTTTCGGTTCTTGCTGGGAGCGGTTTACGGCCACAACGACAGAAAGAGACGGGAGTCCCTGTGGAGCGACATCTCTCGTGTTGCCGCTGCTGCAGATTCGTCGTCTCTTCCACTTCTTCTGATCGGGGACTTCAATGCCCTTCTGCACCGAGGGGAGAAAGTGAGCGGTCGCCCAGTTCCAGACTCTATCCTATATGATTTCCAGAGATGCCTCCTCCAGGCGGGGCTCCAGGGATTGTCGCGCTCAGGCTTCATCTGGACTTGGCATAACAAAGCAATCCGGAACAGGGTTGTATGCCAGCTTGATCGAATCCTGGACAATGGGGAATGGTTCCGGCATTTCCCTAATTCTTCGGCTGAAAGCCTGGCCGCTGGGACGAGCGATCATTTCCCCATCAGGGTTGGCTTCACTTCTCGGTCTCCTGGAAAGTCCCGCCCTTTCAAGTACAACAACAGTTGGCATCTCTCGGAGGGCTACCTGGAGGCTGTCTCAGAGGGGCTTACTAGCTGTCAGGAGGGGACGGCCTAGTTTCGCTTGGTACGTCGTCTCAAGTCACGAAGAAGGCGCTTCGGAGTTGGACGAAGGGGTTGCCCAAGTCTACCTTAGAACATAAGGAGACGGAGTTGTGGGCTATCCAGCAGGACATACAATCTGACATGCTTAATGGGGACCTGGCGGCAAGAGAGAAGGAGCTGATCGAAGAAGTCAACATCCTGCGGCTGCAGAAGGAGATTAGCACGGCTCAGCGTGCCAAATGTTCCTGGCTCAAGGACGGCGACTGTTGCTCCAAGTTCTTCTATGATATCATCCGGACAAGACAACATAGGAATCACATCTTCCAGCTTCTTGATGCGGATGATAACCTGGTAGGGGCGTCGGCTGTGATCCAGGGCGAGACTGTCAGGTACTATTCTGAGTTATATTTCCAGACTGACTACATGTCTGTGTTCCCAGAGGTTGTTACGAAGAGATTGGTGACTCCGTATGGGAATAGTATTCTTCTTGTCCCTGTTACTTTGGAGAAGGTGGAATCAATTGTCAAGTTGGCGGATCCCAACAAGGCTCCCGGACCGAATGGTTTTAGCAGTAGGTTCTACAAACGCCACTGGAACATTCTGAAGTATCAGGTCTTGGAGGTGGTGCAGGAATTCTTCATCAAAGGGAAGCTTCTGAAAGAGCTGAACCACACTTTCCTGACCTTGGTGCCAAAGAAGGAGGGAGCGACAGCATTGGCGGATTTCAGACCTATTGCGTGTTGTAATTATCTTTATAAGATAATTACGCACCTTATGTGCCGGCGGATGGAGGAAATCATGCATGACTTGGTTTCTCCGAATCAGGCTGCGTTCATCAAGGGGAGGTCGATCGCTGAGCACAGCCTCCTGGCTCATGAGATGGTGAGGGGCTTTAGCAAACCCGGAGGGGAGAAAGCATGTGTGAAACTGGACCTGAGGAAGGCGTATGACATGGTCAATCGGGACTTCCTCTGTCATCTTATAACCGACATAGGTTTCGCGGACCACTGGGTTGCATTTATCCGGGAGTGCATCACGTCCCCCACTTTCTCTGTCCTCATCCAGGGCATTCCTTATGGGTACTTCCAGAGCAATCGTGGGCTTAGGCAAGGTGACCCCCTGTCCCCTTACCTGATCAAGCTTGTTATGGAATACTTCACATGTCTGATGGACCTGGCAGTGCACCGTGGGAGGCTGGTCCAATTGTTTCGGAGGGTGGATCCCCAGTTACCCACCTTATATATGCATATGATCTCTTGGTGTTCATCCAGCCATCGACGGAGGGTATGCAGACGCTTGCGGAGATTATGGGAGAGTTGAATTTCCTCTCGGGCCTTCAGATGAACAGAGAAAAGAGCATGGTGTACTTCAGCTCCCTATGTCCCCAGAAGGAGAAGCGGGCCGATGTGCTGGGAATCGAGAGGAGTGATCTTCCGGTGCGATATTTAGGAGTGCCTCTCACAGTCAACTATGCGTAGGATCAGGACTGCCATAGTCTGGTGGAGTTCGTCCAAAGGAGAGTGGACGGTTGGCAAGCCGCCGGATTATCATTTGGAGGACGCATCGAGCTGGTCAGATCGGTGATTTCGGCTGTGGCTCATTTCTGGCTGCAATTCATCCTCCTCCCTGTTGCCACTGTTAGGAAAGTGGAGCGGATCTGTGCAGATTTCATTTGGAGGGGGATATGCATGCGATCTCCTGGTAGCAGCTCTGTCGACCCATGAAGGAGGGAGGAATGGGGCTCAAGCCGTTGCTGGAGATTAGGAAGGCCTCCGCGCTTAAGCTGGCATGGAGATTCATCAATGGGGGTCTCTCTGGGCTGACTGGATGCACAGCAGATACGTGAAGCAGGACAACTTTTGGACGTGTGCTACTGACAACAATCACTTAGTCACTTTCAAGATTGTCTTGAGACGCAGGGGGATTCTCAAATCTGGAATCCGGAAGGTCATGAAGGATGGGTCTGGAACGGACCTCTGGCGGGATCCTTGGATAGATCGGCTTTCGCTATTGGACATCAGGGGAGTCCCGACACATCAGGAGGACAGGCGTGGTCTGACGTGTAGTCGTATCATTCGCGATGGGAAGTGGAAGCCGGAGTCTTATCGGTTTACCGAGGAGCTGGGTGGGATCATTAGTACTATTGCCATTGATCCGGACTTGCCTGCTGATCGGTGGATTTGGGAGCCGACAGGAGCAACTCCGAAAACTGGGGAGTTCCAATTCCGGAGCTGCTACAAGCTCATCCGGCGCACCTTTCCTCAGAGTTCTGACTACGAGTTCGTATGGTGCAAGGATCTGGCCAGGAAGATGCAGCTTTGTGTCTACAAGCTTCTACTGGGCCGTCTTTTGACTAGGGATCGTCTGAGTTCGTTTGGAGTGCCGGTTCCAGATCCCAAGTGTGTGCTTTGCAGTCTGGAGCATGAATCTATAAGACACATTTTCTTCGAGTGTGCCCTGGCATGGCAGATCTGGTCTGAGCAGAGTAGAGCGTTGGGAGGGTGCGACTCCGGAAAGGGAATTTGGGACATCATCACTGTGCTCCGGGATAACAGGGGTCGAGGGCAGGACTGGTTCCGGACCGCCAGAGTTCGATTGGCGGCCTCATTTTGGCATATATGGCAGGAACGAAACCGTCGGATATTTGAGGGGCTGGTCACCCCTCCGGTAGGCATTCTCCATAACATCGAGTTTGATGTAAATGCTATGGAAAATTGATGGGTGGGAGTCCCACTTTGATTGTATGTTGTAAGATTATTGCATTGCTTTTGGAATAAAATTTACCCTTTTTCCAAATATATATATATATATATATATATATATATATATATAGAGAGAGAGAGAGAGAGAGAACATGCATTCTTACAAGTTCGTTAAGTATATGTAGAGAATACTTGAAACAATATCCGAAAAGCCTTATCGCCCACCTAAAGGGTATCAAGATTGATTCAGTACAAGATTTTGGACATATTAACCACCAATTTAGTCATCAAGCTTGAAGTTGAAGATGATGACTAGACGTGAAAGACAAGGTCGCGCCAAAGCTCAATTTGAAGATATTGTAAAAATATTAATGAAAGGTGTCATGTTGAATCGAGTGAAATAAGAAATGTGACACGTGGTAAATATGGACAAAATGGAAGCTTAGGCTGACCATAGAAAACCTTAGAAATGATAGGAAGACCACTGGAAAGAAAACATGACAGAGTTAAACTATATACACTTTGCATATGGCTTTGCATACTCGAGCTCTAAGATATTTATGCATTTGAACTAGTGCAGCCTAAGACATAGCTACCCCTTCGGTCATATTTGTTGACAGTCTTTGCTCGATTTGATAATAAAAGAATCATTTTGTAGTTTTAAGCACGTCTTGGCAAAATGAGGGCTTGAATACAAGTTGCAAAATTATTGTTTATCAACAATAATGCGGGCGTGAATTTGTGTGAATTTAATTGATTTTATTAAGATTTATTTTAGTACAAATTATCTAAGAACATTTAAGGTCCATGTAATATCCCGTTCCACGCGATGGGATTATGTTGGCTTGTTGGCTTAAATAGGCTACTTGGATTTGAGCTATGCGGTGAATAGTAGGATTTAAGCGATGATGCGGACTTGCTTAATTGGGTCGGATTGGATGATTTATTGAGAAAGACTCACTTGTATGGTTATACGAATTAACAAGATCGTGCATCACATCAAATCATATCTTTGAAAAAACCGTGCAGTATCTACATGATCGAAACACAAAGACGATTCGTCAAATGATGAGTAGTGTCAATCCTTTTTTCCTTTATCTTCACACCTAATAAAAGAATTTTCGTTGTTTCTTTTACAACGCCCTTGCGATGGATGATGCCCTAATAAGAGATAAAAGATAAAAGAAGTAATTTATATGTTAACTATTGTTGTCGAAAATGTTGGCTATGTAAGTTGTTGGTGCACTTATGCACGACAACGAAGTAGTAGACCTTTCAAGGTATAAATTCAGTTTTTGTTGTATTATGAGCTTTCAGAAAGAGAACGTGGGGTTTGATGCCATATGAGTCGCCGGATGTGATAACCCCGAAATAGGGGTATGTGTTCTGAGGATGGAGCTCGGGAATTGAGGAATATAGTGGAGATCACATTTGCATTCGTTTTTTTTTCAAATTCTATTACAATGCATATTATGTTTTGTAGCTAGATCATAGCATTTTGCATAGTCACAGACAAAGGTTTAGTTTTCTCGAACGGCATTCCAGGGCACCGAGATCACAAGGTATCGTAGGACCTTCGTTGAGACTAGCTAAATGCTCCGAAAGGGAGTGTCACAATACCATGTATAGTCATTTTTGTGTAGAGAGCATTGCCGACCGTCATGTAGTTAAGTTGCAAACTAGTGTCGACTGTTTTGCAGACCTACCAATTGATGCAGGAACGAACATATGATGCTTACGTTGCGAGTCTTGTGACTATAATGTATTCATGCAAGGAAAGTGGGTTGTGATAAAAATCACTAGTAAGTGACATCCATTACTTAAATTTACGCTTCTTATTAGTTGTTAAATTGAGAAGTAGATAATTAGAAAGATCACTTACTAACTATGTATACTCCACATGAATACAGTGTTAATTCATGTGAGTCGAGTTGATATCGCTCACCACTACATTCTCCAATGTGCTTAGCTCCTCCTCCACAAGTGGAGAGGGTCACATTGGACATTATGAGACGTTCGAAGCTCCTTTGGCAAGAAAAAGTTTTTCTTTTCAGATATCCTATCTTCTGTTTACAAAGGACATAATGTATGAAATATTATAATTTTTTGTATTTGTGAGTTGTAAGTCAAGTTTGGCATTTCAATTGACTGTTGAGAGTTGTATATATTCCGCTGTAATTATTAATAAAGAGAATCATTTTCGCATATCGATTGTTTATCAATTTTTCTACTTATTTCTGCTGCAATTACCTTGTATTTGAGATACTTGATCAGAAATACATTCTTGCCCTTGTAAAAGTGTAAATTAGACCTATACGACATCAAGCCCAATGATGACTTTCGGTTCTGCAGAACCGGGGCATGACAGTCAAAAAGTCCATAAAAAAGGTGAAAAGAACGAATAAAACAACAGCAACAGTGCAGGCTCAACCCAACCCAGGCACGGGTCAAGTCGCACACAGGTAGGAGCAATATGCACAATGTGCCAGTGCATGAGCGTAAGGCGCAGGTTGCACTAAGCGGGCTTAGGCACAATATTATTGAGCGGTCACGCAGTTTAAAGCACTCACAGACCAAGCAAAAAAAAGTTTAAATAAGGAACAAGCTGCATAGTTAATCCTTGTGCGGTAGGATGTTTGGCAGTTTGGCGTGTAGTTTTTTGAGTTTATACAGTTTGCTTGCCTGAAAAGATCATGCCGACTTTGACTTTGTCAAAGACGGTTTGGGGCTTATTAGGGTTAATTTGACAGCACTTTTGAAGTCCTAAATGGCAAGAGCATGTTCTCTAAAACCTACAAATTAAAATAGTGCTCAAGCCATGAAGAGTTCTTCAAGCCTCTGCAATACATGAATCCCCATCATAATTCCGTTTGAGGTTCAAGAAGAGAGAGGCCATAGAAGTTGAAGGAGATCAAGAGTTCGTGTAGAACATCCTTGCTTGATCATCCAAAGAGCTCAAAGGTAAAACTTTTGAGATCCTTTGAGTTTCCCTAAGTTCACTTCAAGAAATTTATTCTAAGGACAGTGAGATTGTTTTACTTCATTTCATTGTGTTTTTCTTTGCAATTATTTTGTAATTAAGCAACTTGTTCTTGGGGTCAGAACCAGGACATACTATGTTACTTCTTCTCTAGGGTATTTTTGCAAACTTGCTTTAGGGGTTATAGAACAAGAGCAGACTTCACATTATTAGACTTATGTACTAATTAGATTCGGTATCAGAATTATTGTCCGACAGTATGGGGATTATATCAAAATCAATTCTTTCTAGTGGATTAAGTCATCCGGTTTGGAGAGGTAGGATGTAGGCAAGGGACCAAACCCAACTGAAATCGTTTGTTTGTTTTACTTTTTTGCACTTATTTTTGCAAGCTATTAACTATATCGTTCTTTAATATTGTAATTATTATACCTTGATCCTACGATACCCGGAGCAAGAAAGATATTTTGCAAAACCAATTAATTACTTGGAACCTTAAATTGTGAAACCTATGTTTCATGTCCCATATACTTTTCCAAATTCACAAAATATACTTTTCCAAAGGATGAAAGGCAGACTTTGAGTTGTTGTGAGAGGGGCTCTTGTGATAGATTACAGAGAGACAATACCCAGACAAGAAACATATTTGGCAAAACCAATTAATTACTTGGAAACTTAAATTGTGAAACCTATGTTTCATATATCCCATATACTTTTCCAAATTCGTAAAATATACTTTTCCAAAGGATGAAAGGCGGACTTTGAGTTGTTGTGAGAGGGGCACTTGTAATAGATTACAGACTCTCTTTCGATTGCAAAGAAAGGTAGGCGTCGGGTCTCATCGACTTAGAAGGTATAAACAGAAGGCTGATTTGAGTCCTTAATAGTAGAATTAAGAATTTGGCATAGATGTATTCTGGGAATGGACCGACGTAGAAATACCAGTATAAAACCTCAACTTGTGTGTAAATCATTATATCCTTGACTCTCACATCAACTGTCTTTACACTTGATTTATTGTGATCAAATTAATTACTTTATGTCATTACCTTCATTCCAACCCTATCCAACCCCCCCCCCCCCCCTTTTTT
The DNA here is from genome assembly GCA_029216955.1 of Iris pallida. Lineage (NCBI taxonomy): Eukaryota > Viridiplantae > Streptophyta > Magnoliopsida > Asparagales > Iridaceae > Iris > Iris pallida. The sequence continues at coordinate 702,186 of JANAVB010001995.1, read as the reverse complement.
CTAGGATTGTTTAATTGAATTTCAACCTAATCCTAGCCTAGCACAACTAGCAACATCTTCCCTCTGCCTAGTCATCATCATATTTGTGCTACCGCCCGCACTACTGGACACCCCTGACTACATGAGACCACCATCATTGTTGTACCTTCAGGCTCCAGCTTACTGCTGCTAACCCGCACAACACTTGTTGTTGCCCCACCACCAACCACCACCACCACCACCAGCCGCCATCATCACCCCTGCAACCCACCCCGAACAGCCACTTCCCGCCAGATCATGACCCTGCCTCCCCTCTAGTTTGTGAACCCTCAACAACTTCCCAAATCCTGGCAAATCAAGTAGAAACTCCATAATCAAACCTGTACTAAATCAAATGGAGACACGTCTACCACCATCCCTCTCCAAACCTTCAACATTTGAAACCTCAATTGAAGATACAATTAGTACATTGGAGAAAGAGAAGTGATACTAAAAACTCCCACTTAATATCTTACAGGGTTAGACTTAGAGCGTAAAACTGAAAGACTCCATTTATAGTCGAGCTGATCAACTTGGAATGTAGGTAAGGCTATGTACGATCGAGGGTCAAACACTTGTAAGTAACGAAGCAAGGTTTACAGTCAGGTATAAGGACCTATGGTTTCATAATACACGAAATGATAAATGGAATACCCCTGTATGATCTTAACGGAATGGAAGCCAACGCAAGTCACCTTTAAGCCCAAGCTTATAGTTCAAGTTTTGGCCCAATTTCACCAAGGAATAATTAGTTTCTTTAGGAAGATAGCTTGCTACTAGATTGGAACTCATGTCAAATTAAAACCCTAACACCACCCATATATCACCGACTTCTGTATCTTTCCTTCAGGCCTCTCCTCAAGCCCTAAACCTTGTGGGAAGACAAGGCAGGACCCATGTGGCATTTTTCAGCCAGGAATAAAAGGATGACCTTTAAAATAACCAAGTAAAGATTTCTCTTGATATGAAATTTAAAAATCATGGAACCATGTGATAACCATATAAATTAAGAAAAAAGATTAAATAAGATAGTTCTTATCCGAACAAATATCTCCCAGAGCTCTGAAGCAAGTTTAAAATACTCACTTGGCAATCGCCAGCGCCAACACGAGCAAAAATGCTATCACGAATGCTAATGCTTGCTCGGTTGCAAGGAAGAAAGCAACCAACTTGTGCCATCAAAACATTAACACCAACCTGCCAACATAAACCAACATTTCAAAACACCACTATGAATATACAAACTATTCCATAATAGACTAAAAATTGTTGGTATTCTCAAACAGGTAGATTAATAATGTTAGGTGTTAATTTAACAACCATACGAAAACTTAAGAAATTTATATGCTAAGCCTTCCAAAATGAGTGGCTGGGTGTAAGTTGCACAAACACAGAAACTGATATGGACATAGACATGTTAAGGATAAGAGATATTACACTAAGATACAGGTATAAACTTCTCCTTTTATCTTCTCATATTTGCATAATCACATATGAAATAAGTCAAAAACAAGTATTGTGATATAATGGTTTCATTGTTAGGAACACGTTCTGGATTGAAACAACATATGGACATGTCCACAAATCAAACCTGAACTCAGAATCGTCTCACCGGATCTGTACCGAGTTCATGCTAGACACGACTGTTGGCGTGTAAGTACCATATCACAACCTATGTATCAAAGAATACATTACATGCATATTTTGTGCTAGTAGCCAATTACAGGGACAGAGGGATGGAGGGACGGCGGACGGCCAATAAGGACTGGTGGTTGTCCCTTTCTGCGAGACGCACCTTTGACTACCATGCTAAATGTATCAAATATATTTTATTATTTTTGGCTTCCCGAAACAAAGACTCCAAAACTATCGAAACTGTCGAAACCGATACTCATAGGAAGGGTCAAAAACTGATTTCGGATATTGCGAACCTTGTGTATGAGTAAGAAAATTCTAGTTTTACATCTTATTGAATGAGTAATGAACGAGTTTGAATTTTTTTTATTTTTTATACAATACTTTTTTCATATATATGACACAATTATCTAGTCAAATTTGAACAAGTAACTATTATCTTCCCAACTTAGATTTTAAAGCGTGCCACAAACCGAATTGGTGAGAACCAATTCATCCATCCCTTCTGTACTGAAAATAAAGACAAGTAGCATACAATGTTCCCGAACCCGTACCATGACCCAGGACGTACCACGTTCTAGGTAACTATGGACCCAATTCATCTTGCAAGGGGCCAAATCAATCACTCACGGAGAGCTAAATACTCATTTCATTTGAGAGGGGACGAATCACCAACATAAAATAAAACCAAGTGTTCATTCAACAAGAGGCCAAATCACCTACATGGAGTCGGGTACTCATTCACAAAGGGATGAGGAACGGAAACCAAAATGTTCATTCTATGGGAAGTCAGATGCTCATTCCTTAGGGCATGAGCCATTGTACGGGGGGGTAGACCTTGTAATCTTTAGCAATGTTTTCATATGATTTACATAGTAGATCGTCTTGATGAGGACAGAGGAAGATCAAGATATTTTGGACTCATTAACAAAAGCGATGGATTCTAACTACAATAAGTTTCAACGGTCGATAGACAATTGGTCGATAGTTGATTACAATTTTGTTTAGGTTTGTATCTTGTATTTTCTTTTCTCCTTGTTCTCTTGTACTTGGATTTTTGTTTTATTATTATCATTAATAAAGTGCATGGGGAATTCTTCCCAAGATTTATTCTCAAAAAGAACATTTTGTTTAGCTTAACAAAAATCATTTCCGCAATAAATAAAAATCTTGTGCTCCACACTAGTAGACTTTTTCCTCATCAATCATGTACAGCATTATCAACGGAAATACCAAATATTAGCTGAATACTTCAGGATTTTGTCTAATCTTCTCAGCAACGATGGCAACAAAATAGAGCTCGTCAATAATGAGAAAAAAGAATAGTATTGACATCGTATAGAGAACAAAATAATATATTAAGGCAGGCAAAGTTTCACTATATCATATTCCTAGATATAGAGATCATTCCATTAACGTGCCACCACCATGAAAAGGAATTGTGTATGAAGCCATCTTTAACCACAAAAGATGAGAGTTCTACCCAGCAAAGGAAGTCACCAAACTGGTGGTTTGGCTCATGCTATTATTCGACTTGTTAAGCTGAAGGTCATAACAGACTTGTCTAGCTGAAGATCATTAACAGCCACGTGCAAAATAAAAGGGATTGTTCAACTAGTTTGATGGGTGGTCGACATGAAAATCGGTTTGGCCTATTTCAGATGATTTACAGAATTGGTGATCAATTTGAAATTAGGGTTGTTCGAAACTCTCTACAGGCCTCAGATTTTTTTTTTCTTTAGTATTAGAGATCATTACTTTGTTTCTTATTTCTACAACTTAGCTAATAAGAGACTTTATCAGTTCTTTGCAACCTTTCTCGCTAGTACAGTTCACTGTGAGATTGCTTTTAATTATTTTACCAAGATCATAGGTGAATCTTGTGCCACACCAAAGTGGTTCAGAGCCCTTCTCGTAGGATTTCTTCGTGATTCTTCCATGTGAGGAGAGAGAATGACTTTTTTTTCCCAATAAATTGCACCAACCATCTCCCCACAATTGGTCCCACCATACTGAAGTTGATAAAATTATCGGCAATTGCACCACTAAAGTCCATGAGGTTACCATACAAGTTACTGACATTGTAGTTAGCTTGTCGTAAAGACGGCATCTTTAACTGAAGAAAAGATCCCACTTTCTCTTTCTGCCATTCCACACCTGTGAAGCATCATCAACATCCCAGCAAACCTCCAAATCAATGTCTATAAATGTTGCTGCACTAACAGAACCTTGGTTGTCAGTTCAGAACCTCCATCATCCCTTTGAAAGTTCCTATACAACTATCAACTTCATCCCTATAAAGCGTCAGGTATCTGCCTTGAGAAACACCAATTGGTACCATTAATAGAGAAGTACAAACAATATGTCACTGTCAGGTATCTGCCTTCCCTAAACAGCCTTCACAGCAACCCAAAGAGGAGGGATCAGCCTCCAATAGTAAAATCAGGCTTCGCTGGATCCCATTGCCAGCTAGCTACTCCTAGCTGACTCCATCTCCTTCAGCGCAGAGTAATTCCACCCTTTATCTATATATATCCACCGATTCTTCCTCGTGTATCTATCAAGCAATAAATCGAAAGCCATGTTTTCACAGTTTGAGCATGTTGCTCGTTTATTCCAACTATACATATTATTAGCCTACTATTGCTAAGCCTAACATTCCAACCACCATGACCATATGTTTCCCCATGATCACTAGGCCCTCATGCTAATCCTTAAGCACCGACCTATGAGCCATTCCTGTATCCACTATAGAAGATCTACCTATCAATCAGTTTCCATGCAAGGACCAAGGCATCAAGCTAGGGGTATGTCATCTTAAAGGAAGCAACCTGAAAGTATATTATCATTGGGAACCTGGTAAAAAGACCATGAATATCATGTTTCTTTACGAGCTCATCCATCCAGGACCACATAACGGATCTTCGATGGCATGTTTACAGTATGAGGTGGGAATATGCATGACTCAAACTATGTAGGGTTCTGGTTGGATAAGTAGCAATGACATGCTATACGAACTCCTACAAAACAAGTTGCGTTGACCAATGTTCAACTTCACAGCATCCTGCCAAACATATATCACAGATACTATCTGTGCTAAACATCCAATGTTAGCTACAACTGTGCAAATAATGATAACTGCAGAAAAGTTTGACCCATCTCAATAGTAAGAGAGAAGAGAATGAGAAGGAAGACCCACAAGGAGATTCTCATAGATAAGATAATTATCTGAAATGTTATAGAAGGCATATTGTGTGTGAGAGAGAAGGGTGATGACACCTAAGAAGATCCGATCTTTTTAATGACCATGGGCGTCAAGGTTCAAAACTTTAAATCTCATCTAAACATTTATTGTAGGAGAAGTTTACTTGACCTTATCGGAGTTCATGGACAAGCTTAAGGAGCCAGTGCCTAGCCATTTCTGGTGGACCCATGCAGTTGAACTATCCTGAGGGTCACAAATTGAGAATCAGGCTTGGTTATTTATTGTGATTCCGAAGTCATAAATTGAATCCCTTGAGGGATTTCTAGTTTGGAATACCAAAAGCATTGAGGAGTTCTCGCTGAAACCGGTCAATCTGTTGCAGTCTGGAGAGGCCAGTGGCAAGTCAACTGCCTCTCATGCACATAGCCATTAGCTACCTTAGTAGGAATTTGCACAAACATAGAGGATTAACGCCAGGTCAATAAACTGTCAAACCCTCTGTGGAACTTTCTTACGCTCCATAGCCGACCCCATTTTGTTTCGAGAAGGCTTGGATGATGAGATGTTTTGGTTATTATTAAGTTGGTACTTGAGGCCATACTAGGCTACCATGGGTTGTTTTTCCTAGTTTTGGAACATATGAGACTTTATATACTTATAAATCGTCGTAAAGATTTTTTGTGAGATATCTTTTTGGGCTTGTGACTCCGCCCGCAGGCTAGTCTCGGCCTGCACCAAAGGTTAAAAATTCTCTCTTTGTATTTAATGCACAGTTTATCAGTCAGGTCAAAAGAACTACAAACTCTGCAGCTTATGATAAGTTATATAAATGTGAAAAGATGTTAACTGTAAGTTGCCACTGAACACAGACAAGCCCGTCATACAAAGGTAGAAAATAATCTGAAGATGGTAACTTGTGCCTGTATAAGAAATTCAGCGTATTCTAGGTTTTGAACACAATTCAATCCAAACTTGTCTAATTTAAAGAAAAATCCTACATGTGCCACCGAACTCAAACAAACCTGTCGTATAAATGTGGATTTTCCACCCATGTTAGGACCCGTAATAATCTGGAACCAACTCTTCCCGCGCACCTAATAGAAGCATAAATTGAAGGGTGAAGATGAGAAAATATCCTGGTATTCTCAGCAGCCATTAAGAAAGAATACTTGGTACTTACAAGAGTACAGTCATTGGGTATAAAATTCACACCGTCTTGAGCCTCAACACAAGGATGCCTACTCCCTTCTAGTATGATGTCTCCCTTATCCTGAAAAGCTAAACTATTAATACCAAAATCCATCACCTAAAAGTAGAGTAATTAACATCAGCAAAATCAAATGAACAAGCAAAGAAGAATCCTTACTGAGGGTGTAATATCTGGTCTTACATAAGGAACTGGACAGCTTGTAGCGAGATCAGCAAAACTCAGCAAGACATCCATCTCAGATAGAATTCCAGCAGAAGCTTCAAATAGCTAAATAACAACAATCCAATAAGACAGTGATACATGCTGCAGAAAAATAATAAAAACTTCAAAGAAACTTGAGTTTACATACCTCAGAAAAACTAGCAGAAGTATCAACAACTCGGACAACGATCTCCTTCTGACAACTTGTGTATTCGCTGAGGACCTTTTGGTATTGATCTCCCAACTTTTTAAGCCTTGAGTTGGTGAACTTCACTCCATCTTTCCGAGTTTCAAGAACAATGAAATGGGTGCTAAGCTTTTTCCTCACTTTTTGTTCTTCTTTCTTTGTGATCCTGAATACGTGTCCAAATTGTGTCCCTTTCTCTAACTTCAAAGCCTTATCAAGAGACAGATCCAGATCGCTTGCTGTTTGTTTGTGCAAATCGTGTATTTGCTGCTCAACTGCATTTAGCTCATCCTTCAAAGCAGCTAACTTTGAATCATATCCAGGGGATATCATGTACTCACCATTCTCAAGTTGATCAAGATCAACAGAAAATTCAACAAGGGCTGTGAATTTATTTAATCGATCTTCATCCATCAAAAAATCTAATAAATCCATGTATTTCTTTCTTATCAATGGTGAAAATTGACCTTCATAATGTTCGAGAACACCTTTGATATGTGGAAGTCTAATGATTGACTGGACACAGAAGAAACAGTACAATAAGAGAACGAAAATTGGCATTAAACCAAAAATTTATACAAATCAGACACATAACTGTTCTAAACTGAAACTGATGCTCGAAAATTGTCTTATATGGTGTTGAACAATGTAAATATATGTGAATTTAATACACTTCCTTTCCGTTCTAATAAGATAGAACAATTCTTATTGTATGCACAAAGCAAATGTGCACTTAGTTATCCAAGCAAAATGGAAATTTACATATTATCTTCAGAAAAAAATTCAGGATGACATAAAGATAAAGCAGTGACATAAGAAACATGCCAGAGATAGGGAAATTCAGTTAAAACCTACTAGAATAGAGTAGTAATAGAACCAGCTGGTCACCTGATAAAGTTTTATGACTGGCTGCAAATTAGCTGCTTTCTTCTTCAGATTATGTGTCAAGCGCTCAATATCTGAAATCTTTTTCAGGTGCTGTCTCAGTCCATGGCGAAGTTCTGCATCCTCGACAAATGCTTGGACAAGGTCCAATCTACAAGTTATGCCATCTATATCCAACAAAGGCTGTTTGAGCCACCTGTTGAGTAATCGTTTTCCCATTCCAGCAGTGCAGGTTCTATTCATCAGACCAAACAGACTGAAATTTTTATTAGAATCTGATTTATTCTCCAGAACATTCAAAGCCCTCATTGCAGCAGAATCTAATCTCATGTAACTATCCAGATTGTACTTTTGGATGGTATAATTTCCATAGTTTGTTTCATCAGCAAGCAATTCAACATACGACAACAATGCACCTAGGGAACTCAATGCATGCTCAAAATCCGAAAGCAAATCTCGCACTGGTTCAATCGGACCTCTAACAATCCTACCAAGATCCTGCACCAGATCTCTTGACTTGAACTCAGATTTCTTTCTCTCGGTTAAAAGGACACCACATCTAGACAGGGCGTTGCAAAGAGCTTTGAATTCCACTGATTTTCCACTGTCCACGGGAAGGAGACACTCCTTGCAGCCAAGAGCAACAAAAACTGACTCTACATTCGTGAACTGGCAATCGTCAATAAATTCTGTGAGACCAAGTTTTCGCTTTGTCATATCTACAAAACTAAGTCCCACTGTACATTGATTTTCACGGAAGTTGGTAAACAGTGAAATGGTTACTGGGGAATCCTGCATGTCGTTGTTGGCGAACAAAACATCCTCAAAACGACCAATATTGCCAGGTGTGCCGGTTCTAGTCAACCTCCAGTTGGCACCATTGCCTTCATAAACCTCCAGGGTATGATCTGTCCTCTCCAGCAAGAGATCACGAGCAATACTCTCAAACATGCTTTTACTTACGCTGACACTGGAAATACCATCAGGACCACTGCCCAGTTGCCGCAGAGCAGAAGTTGTATGATAATATGTATTTGCAATGAAGGTGGCATTTTCACCATGAGAAGTATAATAATCCTGAACAATATATACATCATTAATTGAAGCATAGATAGAAGACGATGATTACAGGTTCATCATTTGTTGTATGTTATCTTTATTTATTTAGTTGGGGATCATTGATCGTCGGGATATACAACAAACCTACCAGAAATTGAGTACTCCAACTATTCTTTCCTCGTATTTTGTTGTAGAGGAGTAAAAGGAGCAGTCCGTGATGGCTATCGAAAAGAGAACAGAGAGAAGAAGAAGAAGAAGAAATCTCACCTTGCGATCAAAGAAGCGGATGGCCCTCGCATCCTAGAAGAAGAAGAAGAAGAAGGAAAGGATATGCGTTAAGATGTTATAGTAAAGAAAGACTCCAATTTCATTTGTTTGTTACATACATGGGTTAGGGTTTTGAAGAAGCAAATAAATCCCTGGGCTTGCTTCGCATCTGAGATGAATCAATCGATCAAAACCGATAGATAAGACAGACAGACATAATGGAAGTGTTGTAGAAATTAGGGATATAGTTGACCTAATTTAAGCTCTGGTAGTTTGTTCTGCTGCTGCTGCTGCTGCTGGTCCTCTTGCTCTTCCGGGAAGAAATTCCTATCCATATTTCTTTCCCCTTCTTTCTTCTTCTTCTTCTTCTACTTTCTCTTTATGGATTTAGGGTTTGGAGTGCTAGCGAGGGAGGGAGGTTTTGTGGCGGGAAAATAAAGAAGGTGCCAGTGCCAGTGCCAGTGACAATGTCGACAAGATGGGGGAGGGAAATAGATGGATGAGGGAGGCCAGGCCCAACACCAACAGTTGCCCACCGTCCCCTCCCCTCCTTTCCTCTCTGGTCCAAGACATTAGACCCTAATAACCCGGCCTACATAAGCTAGCTCAGGGCCAGAATCACAACTTAGCCCAGAACTATCCAAAAGCCTCTTTTTTTTCACGTGAGCCCCTTAAGTCTAAATAGATTTTTACTAAGTCTCATAATTTTTGTTAATTACTTAAAAAGTCTTTCAAATTATAAAAGATACAGAAAGGGATAAAATTCCTTAAATTTGTACCAAACATGATTTGTTTGGAGAAATTACGAAAAAAGGGATCATGCCCCAGTGACACTGGCACCATACATAAAAAAAATTTAAAAAAATTGGCACCATATTTTAAAAATATTAATATCCGTTACTTAGTTGTTGTTAATAATGTATTATCTAAATTAAGTAAAATAAATAAGGAGATCTCCCGCCAACATCCTCAGAAAAAAAAAATGTGGGTAGCCTCATTTTTCATAAGTAAATCTGCCAACAGGTGTCAATGATTTATCTTTAAGTTCCTCTCTAGTTTTCACTTTGGAACCAAATGAGGAATTTGATAGCACGTCCTGTCGGGGAGTCACTTTCATGGGCAGTTGCAAGCAACCAAACAAGTCCATCTATATATCTACTTCAAACATTGTAACATGGGTGGGAGAGATGGATGTTAATTAAAATGACACGCATAATGAAATTAATTGCCCAGTTCTGATTCCGAAATGTACTACAGTACTGGAAACGAAAATTATCTGCAATTTTTATTCATACTGCAAGTCACTCATGTAACATGAAATTATCTGCCTAGTCTTCTTCCCTTGCCCTTGGAAAGATCCGATCCGATCCGATTCGATCCGACAGCATATATATAATGCCTGCCTGCCTTTGGCTGTACGTATATTGTCAAAAATAAAAATGCCTTCAACTGTAAACAAAAAGGTAATGTGCTGATCGAGTTATTCTTTATGGTTTGAAGGGAGCAAACACCACCACTGAATTGTGCCCGCCAAAGCCGAAGGAGTTTGAGATGGCTGCAGAGAAGGGATCATACGGACATGCACATTAGGCACAAACAAAGAACAAGGTCATATCTGCTAAAGGAATTAACCAAATGAATTACTACTATCTATCTATAATCAGAACCCTCTACATTATTATTGGTATAAACATCAGGGAACCACTATATATATATATACATATATGTATGAAATGCTTAAGATGACAGCATTAATTTTCTCAGCAAAAAGACATACCAACATTAACTTCATGCTGCTTCTTCACGTTTGGAACTGTATCAATGGTGACCTGGAGCTCCAAATTCTGCACAGAATGCAAACTTATGAATTGCATAATCAATTTAAATACTAGCACTTTGGGGCTGAATGGCAAAGTTTACATCTTCTTATTGGCTTGACTGGGAGGAATTGAGAGCAGAGCTTCAAGAAGAGTGGCAATTGCAGCCTAAGGCTTTTAGTAAACAATATTTTCAGTCATAATGAAATATCTTTATGTTCTTCTAGTAATGTGCACATGCATAAAAAAAATTAAATTAGAATTTTGGATATATATTTAAAAAATACCATGTAGTTAGTTTAAATATAGTTTAAATATATTTTAGTTCAAATTTGTTCTTTGTAAACTTTTGGATATATGTTTAGATAATACCATGTAGTTAGTTTAAATATTAAATATATTTTTATTAAAACTTATTCTCTGTGAAACTTTGCATATATGTTTAGATAATATAATTTAGTTAGTTTAAATATAATTTAAATATTGAATATATTTTAATTTTAATTTGTTATATATATGTTTATAGGATTTTGGATATATTTTTAAATACTTGTAAGGATTTTAAGTTATTTTTAAAGTTAGTTATAAAGGTTTTAAATTATTTTTATATGAGGATATACATAAGGCACGTACAATGTTATACAATTTCCTTTTTTTGCCAATAACCTCTATTAACCGCCCACCCAACTGCCCTCAGTCTTATACCTCTTCTCATTAACCACTAGGATCACTTGAGTTTAGTACCTTCTTCATATATATATATATATATATATATATATATATATATATATATATATATATATATATATATAAAAAATATATATATATATATATATATATATATATATATATATATAAGGAGGGATCCACATCCCCATTTTTTGCATCCCCAAACATCTCCATGCTATCCACCGTCGGATGTTATTTTAAGTTATCTAATCTTAACCGTTGATTTGAACAATTCAAATTAACGGTTAAGATTAGATGACTTAAACAAGATCCAACGGTTGTTAACATGAGGATGCTTGAGGATGCAAAAAATGAGGGGATGCGGATCCCTCCTCTCTCTCTCTATATATATATATAGAGAGAGAGAGAGAAATCTGAAGAAGAAACTAGAGACATGCACTACTCTTGTAAGGTCAAAAATTCATACATCTTGGTTGATAGTTGGATGAAGCCAACCCGTGTTAATAGCTTTGATTGTAGCAATGGCCTCTAATCCACCGGCTGCGCCAAGGCAATGTCCAATCATCGACTGTAAAGGCAGTGGAGGAATAAATCAACACTAGTAAGCATTGTGCTAATATATAAACAAATACTGAATTAGCATTAGATGCATGTTGTGAAGAGAGAACCAAACAATTATGCAAAACTGAAAAGCTTGGTACTATCAATCAATCAGATAACAAAAGGAGCTCACAAACGATTTATTGAAAAAATTGTCATGTCATTATGAAAAGGATATGATTAGGCCACCCTATCTTATGTTCGAAGAAGTTGAGTAGCACAAACGAGTTTGGGAAATATAACTTCTTTCATCTTCAGGAATCAAAAGAGGTGGGAAAGTAAGATTTCTTTCTTTGCAATCGAATCAGTGAACCAGTTTTCTCCCGCTTGGGAGGAGATATCTTTTTCTACTGGAGCTTAGGTTATAACATTTGCTGTAAATGTCATAGTACTGACTGATACTAAAAGCACTACTGATGTTTTATGAATGTCTGAGTCAATAGATTTTTATTTGTAAAAGTCTGTTGCAATATACTTTTTCGGCAGAGTTTGCACCATCACTTCAATTAGTAAAGCAACCTATCTTCTTAAGAATCTGAATTTTCCACCCTACAAAAGATACTTGCCTTAGTTCCATTCATCTTAATTTCAGATGTTTCTTTGAAAACCTTCTTGATGGCGTTGACCTCTGCCAAGTCTCCAGCGAGTGTTGACGTAGCATGAGCATTAACATAATTCACCTAGATATATAAAAGATTTCACGGCAATCAGAAAACATAAAAAAGAAACACTAGTTCGACCCACATTTCGTCATCAAGAGAGGAAATAAAACATGACTACCTCCTCAGGGGAGACTCTGGCATCTTCCAAGCTCTTCTCTATGCAGGAAGAAACTCCAAGGCCGTCAGAGCGAGGATCAGTCATGTGATAAGCATCACAGGTTATGGCACCTCCAAGATACTCAGCAATTATATTCGCACCCCTCTTCCTTGCATGTTCCAAGCTCTCCATAATCTGCAGTATTGAACAAACCAAACCTAGCTAGTTATACTGTTGCTAATGTTTAAAAAGCAACTTTATTCAAGACATACTTAACTAAGCCCAACTTAAATAAGATGAATACTGGTGTAGATTAAGCTAGCCAAGGGGATTACCAGAACACCAGATCCCTCCCCCATTACGAAACCATCTCTCTCCTTGTCCCATGGTCTAGAAGCCTTTTCTGGCTCATTGTTCCTCTGTGACAGTGCCCTACATGCAATGAAACCACCAATTCCAGTCGGCAAGATGGCTGCTTCTGTCCCCCCAGCGACCATGATATCAGCTTCACCCCTCCTTATATGGTTGGCAGCCGCATAGAAGCAGTAGTTTGCAGTTGCACATGCCGTGGAAATTGAATAATTCGGTCCCATTAGCCCTGTGTCTATAGCTAGCAATGCTGATCCCATGTTTGTGATGGAGTAAGGAATGAAGAAAGGACTGATTTTCTTGTAGCCTTTCTGGACTAAGGATTCAACTCCGTTGCTGAAGGCAGTCAAACCACCCATGCCAGTACCAACAAGCGCTCCAATTCTCGACTTGTTCATCTGAGTAAGGATAAAGTATGATTTCACAAATTATGTAATTCTGTTTATGTTTCCTGTTAACAACGCCAGGGGTCATTGTACTTATTCTTGAACTCTCTTCTACGTTCTTGGTTTAAAGGGGGAAAAAAACAGCAGTACCAACCTTCACCTAGATTTTTGTGCTTAGTGGTTAGATTTCTTCTTCTGGCCTTTCTTTCTTTGAGGAAAAAAACAGTGGGGAGGAGAACCCACATTTAATTAATTAATGAAAACAAACTTCATCGGGTTAATTCTTCTTATACCAATTCTTTTTGTAGCAATTGGCAATTGATAGATACCTTACTCCTTGAATTTACTGGTTTGCCAACTCCAAGATTCACCAATTTTTCATTGACACCTTGAGTAAAAAAGTTGGTAATACCTAGAATAGAAATCACTTCCCATATATGTATGATACACGTTCTTTTGTTCCATCCTTAATTTTGAGAAGCATTAAGAAAATTCATAGTGTTTATTACATCAGGAAATGCACAAATTTTAATCATATTACTTTTTTATTCTCATCATAAGTAATGTCTCCTAACTAAGAAGAATTCTACTTACACTTTCCATGACCTCTGATCCAAGATTGGCATCTTCAAGAGCTCTTTTGCCAGCAACCAGGCAATATCTCCAGCAATTATCGAGGCGTCTGTCATTCTTCCCATCTATGTAGCCTTCGGATGAGAAGTCTCGTATCTGACCTCCGAATTTCACAGAGAAGGATGAAGCGTCAAACCTATCGATGAGGCTGATCCCGCTCTGCCCTTGGAGAAGCTTGTCATAGAAGGCATCGATATCATTGCCAAACACGGAAACTAGTCCCATCCCTGTAATCACTATCCTCTTCTTAGGATCTGTCTCTCTTTTAGGAGCTGCAACATGAGTTGAGGAAGACACGGCTCTAATCTTCTTCCGACATTTGAGAGCTACACAGGTAAGTAATGATAAGTTGTGATAAAAATCAAGAGATCTAAACAATCAACCAATATGCTTGTAGCCAAATTATTAAACACCACTCTGAAAGGGTAGCAGTGATGGGTTTAATTAGTTCACCGTTCATGTGGTTCAAATTAAGAAGGAACAGAAATATATTGATATTAATAAGTAGGGAGGAATGACATGTCTAATCATTATCTGCGTCTTTGAGATCATTTTACTATGCATGAGGTTAATTTGAAAACTAGTGTTCTTTTCAGCTGGAGTCACTTTATAATTCTTACATTATTTTGTTCTGTTTTTTTTACATGTTGTCTCTTCATAATTCCCAAACATTCCGACCCATAAAGTATGCATGCATGACACCCCTGCTCTTATGGTTGCATTATAGAATTTTTCTTTCATTATACATATATATCAGCAATAACAAAACATTACAGAAGAGCTCTTCCACTCTAACTATCCTAGCTCCGTATATAGTTTAGTTTGTTGTACGAATTAAGAACATCTCCATCATGAATGCAATTTTCATTTTATATATCATAAAAAAAAATCAAATGTAGGGAAAGGAACAATCTTGCCATGCCATGTATGTTGGGTTTTGGTCTTTTACAAAGTGAATTTTAGTCCCACATCGGCTAGACCAAAGGAGTTGTATCTATATATATTAGCTTTGCTAGTTTAGAGATGCACAAGTGGTGTGGAGGTGCACATGGGTGTGCCATGTGGGGTTATTTTTCTAATGGGAAAAAGGCTAAATCAACAATAGAAAGCATTCATGCTTTTTGCTCTTGGGAAATTTATTTCCAAGGGAGCTAAGCCCCGTAGGGGCTTAGCGACTCGGACTCGGACACGTGCCACATTGCGTGCCACAGTTTGCGCGACAAGGGTGCGCGCCAGGGTGCGCACAGGTTGCGCACCGGTTGCGCACAGGTTGCGCCGGGTGCGCCGGTTGCGCACGTTGCGCAAGTTGCGCGCGTGGCGCACGTTGCGCGAGTGCGCAAGGTGGCGCAGGTCGCGCAGGTTGCGCAGTGCGCGCAGTGGCGCAGGTTGGCGCAAGTGGCTCAGTGCGCGGAGTGCAAGGAGCGCAGGGTGCGCGCAGTTGGCGCAACTTGCAGCAGAACGTGCGTTTGCACGTTCTGGACGGTTGCTACATGTTCGGGATAGTTTTTACCACGACCCTAACTTTGTGGCAACCGAGCAGTTGCTGCAGGGCCTATATAAGGCATCCACTCTCTCACAAGGAATGAGATACAAGTAATAGAAGCCACTACAGAAATTTTACGAAGTGTTTTTTAACATAAGTAAACATAGAATTCAGAAGTATTTTTTAACACAGTTCTGATGGAAATTTGCTTGCGAATTCCAGCAGCCTTCGAGAGAGAGGAAAGGCGCCGCACTAGCGTTGCTTTTGCACGGGAGTTCGTGTCCATCCGAGGAGTCAGAAGAGCAGGAGTGTTCCAAGTTCTCCGACGAACTTGCTGGTTCCTGGAAGCTGTTCGTAGGGCGAATAAAGATTTGAGCAACGGTGATTATTCACCCCAGCAGGAGTTCTTCCATCTTTCGCCAGTCACCTTCTTCATTGCTGCCAGTAATTCTGATTGTATCTTCTTTTTAGAAGTACTACGATCGATTGCTGTGGATTACGAAATCTTTTTAGATTCTCGTAATACTAAAACGAGATCTTTTTAGATCTTCGTTATACTTGCGCAACCTTCCTAGAAGTGTTGCGTTGGAACATTGTTTTTACAATTGTTTCATCTTCTCAGTTTTTCATCGAAAAATTGTGCCCCGACAATAACAATCTCAAAGCTTTATTGCTACGATGGAAAACGTTAATGCTTCACTCCTCAATACTGACTTTTGTAAGTTAGAAAAGTTTGATGGAGAGCATTATCAAGTCTCGAAGAGGAAGGTTTATCTCACTCTTCAACTCAGAGACGTTGATCACGTGCTTCTTGAAGAGGAACCTACCGTTCCAGATACTGGGTCTGCTGCCGCAATTACTGCGGCTACTAAACTTCAGGCCAAGTGGAGAAGAGAAAATAGCATTTGCAGGCTACTTATCCTGAATGCTATGGAGGATTCCCTTGCAGAATCCTACAGTAAGAAGACAATTGCCAGAGACATATGAGAGTCTCTGGAGAAACTTTACGAAGAAGACAAAAACAGGAGTAAGATATTTGTGGTTGAAAAATATCACAAATGCTCTTTGAGGACGAGAAGTCCATGCTGCCGCAGGTAAAAGAATTTCTGAAGCTGCGACAGAAGTTGGAAGACGAGGCGATGCCCCTCCCCGACAAGTTTGTTGTTGCAGGGATTGTCTCAAAGCTCCCCGCTGGGTGGAGTAAGTTCTATGCAAATATGCATAGGAAGAAGCTTGAGATCAGTCTTGAAGATCTCTTGCAGGAAATCTATGTTGAGGACCAAATGCGGGCTCAACTGAAGGTGGACGCACTGTCCAAGCAATTGGCTAACGCCAATCTGGTTCATACCAAGGAACCAAGGGGAAAGCAGGCGGCTTTCCACAGCAAGAAGAAGGACCCTAACAATCTGAATGTGAAGGGGACTTCCTTCAAGCGAAAGAAGGCAAAGTCTCAGATGTCTTGTTTCAAGTGTGGCAAGAAGGGCCACTTCAAAAGTGAATGCAAAGCAAAGACCAAGCAATCAGAGCAAGGAGAGCCTAGTAAGGTATCTATGATCACTGACGTTGTTGCTATGATTGCGCAGGTTGATGCGGTAAGGACTGACTCTGACTGGTGGGTAGACACTGGAGCCTCCTGCCATGTCTGCTCCAGTAAGGAGTGGTTCACCACCTACACACCTACTTCTGAAGTGGTTATGATGGCGAACCAGGCACAAGCTGAAGTGCTCGGGATCGGGACGGTGGTGTTGAAGCTGACTTCGGAAAAGTCACTGACGCTTCAAGGCGTGAAGCACGTACCTGCTATCGCCAAGAACCTGATCTCAGGAGGCCTACTCTGCAACGCAGGCCTCAAGATGGATATCAATGCTGGCCAGATGGTGATGTCTATCAAGGGAACATATTTCGGGAAAGCTTTTTATACCGAAAGAATGTTCAAAATTTAGCTTGTAAATCAGTCCAATGTAATTAATGTGATTAATGAAATCACTCCTTCTGCTTATACTCTTGAGTTGTGGCATAATAGGCTAGGACATGTTCATTGTAAACGAATAAACAGAATGTCTAGTCTAGGACTTATCTCCAAGTATGGGGGTAAGGTAGAGAAATGTGAAGTTTGTGCTCAAACAAAGATCACAAGGAAACCATTTCCTCAGATTAATTGAAGTACAGATCTTCTGGAGTTGGTACACTCCGATATCTGTGACTTCAAACAGTTCTCTACAAAGGCCGGGATGAAGTATTTCATAACCTTCATCGATAACTTCTCAAAGTATGCGTTCGTCTACTTGCTGAAGGCTAAAGACGAAGCATTCGAGAAGTTCAAGGAGTTCAGAGCCGAAGCTGAGCGGCAGACTGGACAACAACTCAAAAGAATAAGAAGTGGTCGAGGTGGGGAGTACAGGTCTCATGAATTCGAATCGTTCTGCAAAGAACATGGAATTGTCAATGAGACTACGGCTCCGTACTCTCCTCAATCAAACGGAGTAGCAGAGAGGAAGAACAGAACGTTAACAGAAATGATTAATTCAATGCTGTTGACTGCGGGTCTTCCTAAGTGCTACTAGGGAGAAGCTGCACTGACGGCCACTTTTATTCTGAATAGGGTGCCTCATGCAACCTTTGACATTACTCCTCATGAACTCTAGTTCAAAGTCAGACCTAACTTAAATGTCATTCGAGTGTGGGGGTGTCTGGCATATGTCAAGCTTCCAGATCTGAAGACTCAGAAGCTTGGGACAAGGACTACTAAGACGATCTTCTTGGGGTATGCCGAGAAGAGTGATGCTCGGAGATTTCTTGATATTGAGTCAAATCATATCATTGAATCTCGCGACGCAGAATATTTTGAAGACAAATTTGCAAGACACAAGAATATTGTTCTTGCGGATGTTCCGGAGAATAATGAGGATGCGCAGGTCTTCAATGAAGATGTCGTCCAAGAAGATGTTGTTGTTGAAACAACGGTTGAACCAGATCTCACTGAGCCGTCAACGAAGCGAGTGAGGAGGCCGAAGGACTTCGGAAGTGACTTTGTCACCTATCATGTGGAAGCAGATCCGCTTACCTATGATGAGACGATGAAGACCAGAGACGTAGTTTTCTGGAAAGAGGCGATTGACAATGAAATTGATTCCATCACCTCAAATAACACTTGGGTGTTGGTTGATCTTCCTGAAGGAGCGAAACCCATCGGATGCAAATGGATCTTCAAGAAGAAGATAAAAGCAGACGGAACTATTGACAAGTTCAAGGCTAGGTTGGTAGCCAAGGGGTTTTCTCAGAAGCAGGGGATTGACTACTTTGACACATATGCTCCAGTAGCCCGGATGACTACCATCAGAATGTTGATTGCTCTCGCAGCAATACATAAGATGGTGATACATCAGATGGATGTGAATACGGCTTTCCTAAATGGCGAGCTGACCGAAGAGATTTACATGCAACAGCTAGAGGAATTTGTCATCAGGGGTCTTGAAGACAAAGTCTGCAAGTTGGTGAAATCTTTGTACGGTCTTAAACAGGCTCCCAAGATGTGGCATGAGAAATTTGACAAAGTTATAAAGTCAAATGGCTACATGGTCAGCGATACGGACAAGTGTGTTTACACGAAGTTCGCTGATGGAAGAGGTGTGATCGTTTGTCTGTACGTGGACGACATGCTTATCCTAGGTACGGATATTAGCTGTGTCACGGAGACAAAGAAATTCATCTCAAGCAAGTTCAGTATGAAGGACTTGGGGAAAGCTGATGTGATCTTAGGGATCAAGATCATCCGGACAGACACTGGAATAGCGCTGTCACAGTCTCATTATATTGAGAAAATGATCACTCGTTATGGGTATCGGGATCTTCCAGGGATCGATACGCCGTACAGGTGTGATCTGAAGCTGAAGCCTAATTCAGGGGAGAGCGTCAAGCAGCTGGAGTATGCAAGCGTAATGGGAAGTTTGATGTATGCTACTACTGCCATAAGGCCTGACATAGCTTTCGTCGTGGGAATGCTGAGTCGTTTCACGAGCAACCCAGGTGCTGAACACTGGAAAGCTGTGAAACGGGTTATGAGATATCTCAAGAAGACTCAGACATATGCACTGTACTACAGCGGAGATCCGCAGGTAGTGGAAGGCTTCAGTGATGCCAGCTGGTGCTCAGAGGTGGAAAGCGAGAGGTCCACAGGTGGATTCATTTTCACAATGGATGGAGCTGCTATATCGTGGAAGTCGAAGAAGCAGACTATGCTCTCGCGGTCATCCATAGAATCTGAGTTCTTTGCACTTGATACCGCAGCCGAGGAAGCAGAATGGCTTCGGGAGCTCATGTATGATCTTCCAGTGGTTGGGGTACAAATACCGGCGATACCGATATACTGCGACAACCAGGCGACTGCGGCGGTGGCATCAAATGACCTCTTCAACGGAAAGAAGAGGACTGTGCGGTTGAAGCACAGGACAGTACACGAACTTATCAAGAGAGGTGTTATTGCAGTTATTGATGTTCGGAGTCAGGAGAACCTGGCGGATCCGTTCACCAAGGGCCTCAAGCGCCAGCTGGTCGATAACACAGCTTGTAAAATGGGCTTGAAGGCATTCTGATATTGTATTATTGTATTCCTACCATAAATTTTTATGCTATTAGTTCAAAGATTTATCTACTAGGCATCTAGCTTTTGGTTCAAGGGAGGACCACTAATCGGAAGAATATCAGGAACGGTGGGTACATGTTCTAATGGGCATGGAGAGGTTACGGACCTATAACCGCTGTTGTCTACTGTTATTTTCTGCGAAAAACGGTTCCTGTGGGAAGGTTGGCTTAATTGCCTTAATGAGTTCTCAGGCAGAGTGAATGCCTAGTGTCCCTTACAGGAGGCACGGTAGAGCAGCACTACAAGGAGTGAAACTCCATGTTACGGTGGGGTGACTCCACAATGAGGTTCCTATATGTGGGGTACTGCCCTGTAATAGGATAAAGCCTCGGCTTTGTAGGCCAAGTCACAGCGACGTAGCACCGCAAATAGGCAGTTAGCCTAATGCTGTATGTTAAAATAAAGAGGGGTGTAGTCATCACTACAAAGAGGAGGAGTTCCTCATGTTACAGTGGCACGACACCACGATGAGGTACCCGGTTAGGGATAAAGCCTCGGCCTTGCAAGCCATGTCGTTGCGGTGTAACACCGCAAGGGAGCCTAAGGCTTCATGCTGGGTAGTTTGGCACTACAAAGAGGCGGTTGCCTCATGCTACAGTAGTATGACACTACGATGAGGTTCCCGGTACAGGGTAAGGCCTCGGCTTTAAGCCATGTCATAGCGGCGTAGCACCGCAAGGGAAGCGCAAAGCGCTTCACGCCATGTCTCTTTATAATGAACTCACCTATAGTGTATGAACAAAGAGATATCAGGTCGTCTCTTGAGGATAAACTTGTAGACGCCCAAAATTATACACTGAAACCAGGCTGGCACAGGGCCTTTAATGTGTAGCCAGAAGCACATGTAACTACATTATATGAGTGGGAAGAATTTCAGCTATGATGCAGAATTCAAGGCTTAGTCCATTCTTGTATTATAGTCTGTTGTTTGAACCATGCGGGAAGATTCAAGTCGTCAGCGACATCTCTCCTAATGCATGATGGACAGTTACTGTGGGGAACACTTATACTCATATATATAGATATATGGGGGATTGTTGGGTTTTGGTCTTTTAAAAAGTGAATTTTAGTCCCACATCGGCTAGACCAAAGGAGTTGTATCTCTATATATTAGCTTTGCAAGTCTAGAGATGCACATGTGGTGTGGAGGTGCACATGGGTGTGCCATGTGGGGTTATTTTTCTAATAGGAAAAAGGCTAAATCAACAATAGAAAGCATTCATGCTTTTTGCTCTTGGGAAATTTATTTCCATGGGAGCTAAGTCCCGTAGGGGCTTAGCGACTCGGACTCGGACTCGGACTCGGGCTCATGGGCTCATGAGGCGTAATGTGGCGTTTTGTTGGCGCACTTTGCACTTAGCACGTCAGCATCGTCGCTAGGCGCATAGTGCGCTTTAGTTGCGCTCATTGCGCGAGCCACTTGCGCTGCCACGTTGCGCGCCACAGTTTGCGCGACCAGGGTGCGCGCCAGGGTGCGCACAGGTTGCGCGCCAGGTTGCGCACAGGTTGCGCACCGGTTGCGCACAGGTTGCGCCGGGTGCGTCGGTTGCGCACGTTGCGTACGTTGCGCAAGTTGCGCGTGTGGTGCACGTTGCGCGAGTGGCGCAAGGTGGCGCAGGTCGCGCAGGTTGCGCAGTGGCGCAGTGCGTGCAGTGGGGCAGGTTGGCGCAAGTGGCTAAGTGCGCGGAGTGCAAGGAGCGCAGAGTGCGCGCAGTTGGCGCAACTTGCAGCAGAACGTGCGTTTGCACGTTCTGGACGGTTGCTACATGTTCG
This sequence comes from Iris pallida, assembly GCA_029216955.1. NCBI lineage: Eukaryota > Viridiplantae > Streptophyta > Magnoliopsida > Asparagales > Iridaceae > Iris > Iris pallida. The sequence goes on along the minus strand of JANAVB010001995.1, from coordinate 680,367 downwards.
GGGTGGTTTTTACCACGTCCCTAACTTTGTGGCAACCGAGCAGTTGCTGCAGGGCCTATATAAGGCATCATCTCTCTCACAAGGAATGAGATACAAGTAATAGAAGCCACTACAGAAATTTTACGAAGTGTTTTTTAACATAAGTAAACAGAGAATTCAGAAGTGTTTTTTAACACAGTTCTGATCGGAATTTGCTTGCGAATTCCAGCAGCCTTCGAGAGAGAGGAAAGGCGTCGCACCAGCGTTGCTTTTGCACGGGAGTTCGTGTCCATCCGAGGAGTCAGAAGAGCATGAGTGTTCCAAGTTCCCCGATGAACTTGCTGGTTCCTGGAAGCTGTTCGTGTAGGGCGAATAAAGCTTTGAGCAACGGTGATTATTCACCCCAGCAGGGGTTCTTCCATCTTTCGCCAGTCACCTTCTTCATTGCTGCCAGTAATTCTGATTGTATCTTCTTTTTAGAAGTACTACGATCGATTGCTGTGGATTACGAAATCTTTTTAGATTCTCGTAATACTAAAACGAGATCTTTTTAGATCTTCGTTATACTTGCGCAACCTTCCTAGAAGTGTTGCGTTGGAACATTGTTTTTACAATTGTTTCATCTTCTCAGTTTTCCATCGAAAAATTGTGCCCCGGCAATAACATGTATGTATGTGTAGACACGCACATGGATTGGATTGATAACTAAGAGAAGGGTTTTTACTAAGTAACTAAATATGTCCCAATCGAACAAAAGGGATGAATTCCCACATGCTGCTTAATTAATTAATTAGTTTTATCTGGACGTTAAAAGAACGTATAAAAGTAGAGGAATGATTACTTTGAAATATAAATGATGAGAAATTGAACTAATTAATTAATTAAGAAGAGAGGGAGAGAGAGAGAGACTGACATGGTGGTGAAGGAAAGCAGGAGGACGAGGAGCGAGGTGGTACTGCAGCTGTTATAAAAGCCTGCATTGGCCTCCTCAGTCCAGCGAAATGCATCAAACGTGACGATGAAGAAGAAGAAGAAGAAGAGGTGGTCTCAAAGACTCTGTTTGGCCTCATGACAGAGGTGATGGTGCAAGATCCCATTGCAGCAGCCATTGGTCCTTAATTCTCTCTCAATAAAATCTATCAAGAAAGGAGAGGGAAACAATTGAGTTGTAGGAGGTGGAGGAAGAAGAGGAGAGATTTAACAGAGATAGTTGAAGGAGTTCACAAAGAAGTTTGTTGGTCTAAACTTGAAAATATTGCTCGACAACTCCGCCACAGTTTGTTGCGATTATTTCTAGTCTAGAGAGTAATGATATGATATGCCCCCGTCGCTTCTCTCTTTCATCGATGAAGCCTTGATAGCTGTATGTGGGCCCACTTCCTTTCATTACGTGTGCGTGTTACTTTGATTGCAAGGTGGAAAATATGTAGAAAAGAAATTAATTTCATGGAATTATTTTTCTAGAAAAAAATTTCATGGAATTAAAAAAAAAAATTATGGAAAACTTAATTTGGGTGTTTGATTGCCATTATTTTCCACAAAAAATAGCTATTTTTCATGGAAAATAATATTTTCCTATGGGTTGGACAAATTTCTTTTCCACCATTTTAGATGAAAATGTGAAAAATGATAGTTTTTTGGAAAATAATTCCATGAAAAATATAAGCTATCAAACACTACAATTGGTGGAATTTTGTGATGGAAATATTTTCCATATAAAAAAGCCCAATCAAACACAACCGTACATATCCACTGATATTAAAAAAAATATTACTTAAAAAATCGTTGAAAAAAAATTTGTTAACCCTTGTGGTCAGCGGAAAGAGATATAAAAGTTCTGATTGGATGGCAAAAAATCAGTGAATTGAGCCATGGGAGCGTATTATTCCTTCTATTTATGGTGGGAGTTTGACCCATCTTAATCACATGAGTTAGAAAAAAAAATGTTACGTAGTTAAATAATAATTATTTTTTTAATTTTTAATTACGTTAGAATATATGTACCGTCTTTCTAAAGAGTGGAAAATATATATTTATAACAAATTATAATTAAAATATAATCAAATTTATAACATATCCTAATTAAAATATAAACATACATGTAACATATCTTAATTCAAATATATTTAGATATTTAAACTATTTTACAATAATATGAAAAAAATTATCTTACGTGCAACGCACATGAATTTACTGGTGGTGAACAGAGAGTGTTATTCTCATTATTCTATGTCAATTTTGTCATATATTTTCAGTATTTAACAATTTCTACTTTTTGTATCCATAATTATAGGAGCCAATGACCTGGTGAATGAATGAATGAATAAATAGTAAAGATTGTATAAAAAAAAATTGACAGTCCTATTATGCACATGACTGAAAAAAATGTGTCATCCCTGATAATTTTGTATTGCCTTAATATTTATCATAAATAAATGAATGAATTTAGTTGTATTTTCTCTCTCATCTCCACATACTATCCGTCCCGGCGTCCCCCATTCGTCGTTTTGATTTCCTTCTTTTTCTCCCCCACCCGAGCATCTCCAATCATATTGTCTTGTAATGTGATGTGATTTCTATGTGACATGAGGCACAAGATAATATTTTTTCTAGATGCTAAAATTATATTCACACAAGACAATGAAGTAGAAAAATATTCTCGAATGCAAAAGTATTGAGAAGGCAATATATATATATATATATATATATATATATATATATATATATATATATATATATATATATTTTTATATATATATATATATATATATATGTGTGTGTGTGTGTGTGTGTGTGTGTGTGTGTGTGTGTGTTGTGGGAATTTCCTATTTTGTTGTAGTGTAAATGTTAAAAGAGTAAGAAGATGGTGGTTTAGCTGATCTCCTGGTGAAGGTATTCTTATTTATGATATATAATCATACAATCTCATCTGGTATATATATATGTGCTTAATTTTCATGTGAGGATATATGAAACAGCTTGGGAATCAAGAAGACGACTCAAATTTAGAGCATCATGAGGCTGAACTCGTTGAAGCTAAGTACACCATCCCCATTGAGATCGAAGCTCTGAATCATGAGCTTGCAGTCGTCGACAGTACTCTTGGAGTCTCCCAGTTGTCGGAGTGCATTTCTTAGGCTGTTGGGCGTGATGAAGTCCTGGCCTTGGGTCACGTACACCTGGAAAGCCTCCCTCAGACTCCTTCCTTTCTCCTCCTCGCCTGCCACCTCCACCAGCTTCAAGAAATCCTCGAATCCCAACAGTCCGTCTCCATCGGAGTCAGTCGACTCCACCGCTGCCTCCACATCCTCCGCGGACAGCTCCGCACCGGCCGACCGCATGCACTTCTGCAGCTCCGCGGGCGATATCTTGCCATCCCCGTTCTCGTCAAAGTAATCAAAAACTTTTTCGAACTCCGAGGCCGATGAAGCTGCTGGAGTAGCAGTAACTGTTGGCTGCTCCACGTCTGGCTGCAGCGACGATGGCTTCTTCTGCAGGATGAACATGCAGAGGAAGCTACGTAAGGATGATGGACGTGTACCGGTGGAGCCGGAGGATTCTTTCTTTGGTTCTGCAGCGACTAGCACCATTGTGATCAGTAATAGGTAATTATTAATTAAGCAACTGAAGAACTCGATCGAGTTGATATTGCTTTGGTTGTCTTGAGCAACTACATACTACTATATATATATATATAAGGAGGAGAGGAGAGGGAGAGAGGGACCCTTTCAAATTAAAATTATAGTCGGCATGCAAATAGCTAAGGCATGCAACACGCAAAAGAAAATGTAGCCGTTAAGTAATGCTGCTGATCAACCATTGACAGTTAGGATCAAAGAGTCGAATTCAAACGCGGAATCAAACCAGGAAGAGCTAGGGTGGCCTGGCCGGCTAATATAATTCTCACTGACAAATCAAATGGTTCTAAAATTTAATTAGTCACGAAATCTGGATAGACCAATTAATTACAGGACGACTAAAGTCATGTAGATGTAAGTATTAGTCAATGTGGGGGTGGAGGAAGTTGGAATTTTCTTTCACATGTAGATCAGTGGTGAACAACTCATATATACAAGTCTAGTCTTAATTTAGTTAACTACGTACGTACTTTTATATTGACTTTGGGCTGGTGTATAATATTGCAAATGTTCAAACTATTATAAAGACCGTACGTCTTGTGAATTTCCACAATATTTCCTTTTGATGTACGTAACATTGCTTCCGTCAGGCCTCCCACGTTGAGCACATGACGCTAGCTAATTCGGAGTCTTCTCGAGTCAATTGTTGTCGATGCCAGGGACAGGTATTTTAATTGGAAAGAAGAAGAAGAAGAAGAAGAAGAAGCACACGTGTATACGAAATCTAGTCATTGTTAGGTTTATTAGTACGCGCGCGCGCCTTCGGTGTTCGCTTTGTTGGCGTTAGGCAAAAGCTAGCTCGCTTCACGGAAATGTATGAGAGTTTGAGCATTATATCTTCTTGATTAATTCGTCTCCCCCATCCCATCCCTCATTATCCATTCTTCCCCGTTAGTCTATTTCTAATTGACAAGTTGTAAAGCGAAGCGGAATTTCATGCAAGTATGAACCAGTTGCGGCCATATATGGTGACATTCATCACTTCGCGGGAACATGATTGAGGTGAAGTAAAGCGAAGCGGAATTTCAAAACCACACCGGAAGGTCCTATATATATATATATATATGTATATACAGTGTATTGTCAGAATGTTGGTGCTCAACTTAGCTTTGGGAACTTTAGTCCTACATTGGGAAACCATCATGGTGTATTTCTCAATATGATAACTATGCTTGTTTTGACATATGCACATGGGATATGGTTGCCCATGTGGATTGATTTTTCAAGAGGGTTAAGTTTAAACCATAAGAAACAAACCCTTATTTTGTCACTCTCTGAGGGCTTAGCGACTCGGGCTCGGCCTCGGGCTCGGACGATGGCGCTTTGATATGTTTCGAGCATTATGCGTCTAGCATGTATACGACGAGCATTATGTGGCTGGCATTATGCGTCGGGCGATATGTGTTGGTGTTTTTGCCTTTGGACTAGAAAAGATAGTCCCACATCGGCTACACCAAATGGTGTGTATCTCAATATAATGCATTGCTTGTGTTGAGGTGTGCACATGAGGTGTAGTGGAGCACAAGTTTGTGCCATGTGGGAGTATTTTTCTAGAAGAAAAAAGGATTAAATCCAACAAGGATGCAAGTTAATTTTTGATTGTGCGGACTCGGACTCGGACACGGACTCCAGGATGTCTCGTGCATGCACGGGAGTGTTCGGGGGGTAGGCGTGGACTGGCACACTTCTATGCTGATTGTGGGATGATCTAAAATATCAAACTCTATTTTTGAGTATTGGTATTTTAGTCCCACATCGGATAGGAGAAGAGGTGAAGTCTCAACTCCACTCTATAAATAGAGCCCCTTGGCCTCCTTTGAAAGATGCACCAAGAAGAGAGTTGAGGGAGTTTGTTAAGTCCAGGAGGTCCGTTCAAGTCTCAAATATTGACTTACGAGCGTTCCAGAAGTTTTTCGTGAACTTGCTGGTTCCTGGAAGCTGTTCGTGCTCGTGTGGGGCGAATAAAGCTTTGAGCAACGGTGGTTCATTCACCCCAGCATCTCATTCTCGCCTGTCATCGCTGCTGTTGCCTTTTACAGTAACTTCTTTTTAGAAGCTCTACTGCCGATAGTTGCTTGCACAAAGTCTCTTTAGATTTTTTGTGTATTACGTAAAATCTTTTTAGATCCTCATAATTCAGAATCCTCCAGGATCTCTGTTGCACATCTTCTTTAAGGTGCTGCATTTGAAACGTTGTGTGTACAATTATTTCAGTTTCAGAATTTTCCATCGAAATATTGTGCCCCGGCAACAACAATCTCAAAGCTTTATTGAGAAGATGGATAATTCTCGTGCTTCGCTCATCGATACCGGCTTTAACAAGTTAGAGAAATTCGATGGCGAACACTTCCAGATATAGAGACGAAATATCACTTTTTAAATCTTCAACTCGTGAATGTTGATCAGGTGCTGTCAGAAGAAGAACCGATCGTTCAAACCACTGGATCTGCTGCGGCTGTGGCCGTTGCTACGACCAAGCAAGCGAAGTGGAAGAGAGAAAACAGTATATACAAACTACTGATACTCAATTCCATGGAAGACTCTCTGGCAGAGTCCTACTCCAAGAAGACATCTGTCAAAGAGATATGGGACTCCTTGGGAAAGCTCTATGAAGATGACGAGAACCGGTCCAAGATCTTCATGGTAGAAAAATACCACAAGTGGACCTTCGAAGACGAGAAGGCGATGCTGCCCCAAGTGAAGGAGTTTCTGAAGTTGCGTCAGAAACTAGAAGACGAGAACATGCCCCTCGTCGACAAGTTTGTCGTTGGAGGGATCATCGCGAAACTTCCTACAGAATGGAGCAACTTCTATGCAAGGATGCATCGAAAGAAGATAAAAATTAGCTTGGAAGATTTCTTGCAAGAGATCCATGTTGAGGACGAGATGCGCACTCAACAGAAGATGGATACTCTGTCCAAACAACTGGCAAAGGCAAATCTGGTCCAAACCAGAGAGTACCAGGGGAAGCAGGCTTCTACCCATCGCAAAAAGAAGGACTTCACGAATCTGAAAGTGAAGGGTCCTACTTTCAAGCAGCAGAAGTGCAAGTCCCATGTGACTTGCTTCAATTGTGGCAAGAAGGGCCACTACAAATCCGAATGCAAGTCCAAGCCCAAAGAACAAGGTGAGCCTAGTAAGGTTTCTATGATTACTAATCTAGTTGCTATGATAGTGTTTGCCATTAAAATTGTTTGATTGAAAACTTTAATACAAACAGAACAGTGTTACAATATAGGACTTAGATGTAGTTCTAGGAGTACACTTTTGTTTAAGCTGGGTCCTTAGTGCCAATGGAGCGAGTGGTAATGCGTTGACTCCGTTGACGGGCTGACGACGGTTATCGGTTCTCTGAAGGTGTAGATTGCTCTGGGTACTGGAGCTTGCTGAGAGGAGGAAGACGTTGAGTGTCTGTATCTGCCTCTCTGATGATTCCTTGTATGTTCGTTGTGGATTCTGTGTGTGTGTGAAGGAGAAGATCCCTCTATTTATAGACTTGCAGGCTGGCTGCTCATGCGCACATGTAGGATGCGCCGGTATGTGGGGACGCCACGTGGAAGTTGCTGATAGGGGCGCACAGATGATGCGCCCTGATTGGGAGGTTGAACTCTTCATACTGCTGTTGTGAGCCGGCACGTAGCAGAAGAGAAGATCTTTCTGTTGCTGAAATCATGGACGAGTTGAGTCAAAGGACACATGTCGTCGACTCATGGCTTAAAGATCTCGGATTTGGGGGGGGTAGTAATCGGGTGAGCTGCGCCTTGGATCTTGGCGCAGGAGGAGGCTGCGGCTCATAACCTTTAGGAGTTACAAACCATTTAGGGCGCATAGCTTTTGAGGCACATACAGGTGACCTTCCTTCTGTCTTTCGGGATCAGAGATCAGTCTGGGGTGCATGGCTTTTGAGGCACATGCAAAGCTTCAACTGGAGACTCTTCTTCTGTCTTTAGGGATCAGTGAAGGGTTTGAGGCGCATGGCTTTTGAGGCGCATGATGGTTTGGACGCATGGCCGTAGAGGCGCATGCGGATGGCCACGTGGCAGTAGCCGTCGGAATAGAGTCATGATGATGCTGACGTTGCCGACGCTTCGTTCTCTGAAAAAGCTGTCAACTGTTCAGACTTTGGGAAGCGTGCTGCCAACTCTGATGTCAGTTCAGCATTTAATGTTTGTGACGTTCAATGGACAGCTGAGTGGGCACATTGGTTGGTGTTCCACTCGGCATGGAGATGTGGGGGGGGGGACGCATCCTCTGTGATGCGCCGGGTACTGTAGGGCGCGTCTGTGTGATGCGCCTAATGTTGGAGGGCGCGTCCGTGTGATACGCTGTTTGGCTGGCGCATCCGACTTAATGACGCGGCTGTCTCGCTCCTCGAGTGCTATAAATAGACGTTTGGCTGAATTCGAGGCGTCCGGTTCATCCATTTAATGCAAATTTATTGTACAGAATTCGGAGAGTCATCCACTTGGCGTATGGGTTTGATTTGCCCGGCCTATAAATAGTGGCATGGAGAGAAGGTTTGCTCCTCGTTCTCTCACGTACTTCCAACATGAACTTGGATATGCGGGTGCATTCTGTTGACGAAGTGCTCCCGAGGGTGAAGATGAGACGTCGTGTTGTCTTCGATGCACTTGAAGGTGACTGTTTCATCCAAAAGACAGAGTCGAGGGCTTCTGAGGCAGGCGGAAGGTGCCTGTTGTATCCAAAGATAGGGATGTTCGGGCCTCGTCTCCGTTGTTCCGGAAGAGCCGTAGATCGGAATGGTGGTGCTAGGCTCTCTCTTCCTTCAAAGTGGGTGCCGCCCACTTTGATTGTGTTGAAAGCTCCTTGTGCCATGATTACGATCACGGTCTTCCTTGGTCTTTGGAGGCTCTTTCGAAGCCTCCCCTGGCTACAGCATTTGCGGTGCTCTTCTCTTCCTTGGTTCCAGCCAGAGGGTTAAATGCTTTGCTTGGCGAAGCACTTATCAGGTGAGCCTGGCTGGAAGAGCGGCACATAACTGGGCTCTGCTCGGCCAGGTGAGCCTGGTTGGAAGAGTTGCTCATAACTGAGCTGCTGAAGGGATGCACATAACTGAGCTGGATGCTCATAACTGAGCTGCTGAAGAGATGGTAGGATGCGCCTGGCTGGAGGCGCATGACATCTGCTGCGCCTGGCTGACAGCGCATGGTGACTGCTGTGCCTATCGGAAGGCGCATGGTGGTTGCTGCGCCTATCTGGAAGGCGCATGGTGGCTGTTGGCTGTAGATCTAGGATCCTTCTTTTGTAGAAATTCTCCTTTGTACAACCTTTTCTAGACATGTAATAGACTTTTATATATATAAATAAAAAGTCCTTCTTCGAATGTCTATGGCTTATTTGATTAGCTGTCTGAGTTCTGGCGCATATAATGCCTGGCGCATGGGCTTTCTGGTTGTGAAATTCCATGCTTCTACAAGACCCCCTTCAAAGTTTTCAAAACTTTTGAATAAGTTTTGGAATACTTTGAATAAGAAGCATGGAGGTCAGGGCGCATGCTTGTTCGGGCGCATGCTCATTTCAGTTGATGATGATGACACCTTGGTAACCCAAACGATTAATGATGATCTTTTGGTTGTATTTGTTGTTATCTCCTCACGGAACCCGAAGCGACGGCTGAGATTACACGTTATCGGTTCACGCGTGCGACCAAGCCCTATAAATAGGTAAGGGTTGGAGAGAGAGAGAGAGTTCATCTGCTCTGTGCCTTTGCTTTCTTTAGAGTTTTTTCTTCAAAACCCTAACTTTTTCTTCTCTGAGAGAATGGCTCCCAAGACTCCTCGCGGTGGTGCCGGCAAGGGGAAGGAGAAAGCGAAGGAGTTCGTTGATGAGGATGCACCTATCATCCCTGCAACTCCGGCCGACGTTCGTCCTGAGGTGACGGGTGGGTTTCATCTCCTTCACATAAGCTTTTGGGCCAGACTGTGCCCTAACTCAGATTTGCTGACGCGTATGGACTTTTGTCCTGATGATACGCCGAGGTTCTACCCCGCCGACGTGCATAGGTTTACATCTTTATCATGCACCGAGGTTTAATGGCTGACGCGCATGGGTTTCGTACCCTGATGATGCGCCGAAGCCTTCGCTGACGCGCATGAGCTCACGCTCTGATGATGCGCTGAAGCTCCAATGCTGACGCGCATGGGCTTACGCCCTGATGATGTGCCGAAGCAAGTTGACGCGCATGGGCTTACGCCCTGATGATGCACCGAAGCTCTGATGCTGGCGCGCATGGGCTTACGCCCTGATGATGCGCCGAAGCTATTTGACATTTTTGCCTGACTTCCACCTTTGTTGTACCAGTGTCGATGATGATCCCTTTGTTGAATGAGGTCCTTCTGGATGCTTCTCTTTGTCAGATGGGAGTTGATTTTGACGAGGCGGTGATCAATCCTGCGAAGGATGCTATCTTACAGGACCAATCTCGTGAGAGAATGCTACAAATCCAGACCCAGTTGCCTCTTTTCCTCCAGAGTATGATGGAGAGTGGTAAACTGAAGTCTGCTGAATCCGAAAGTGTAACTTTCTTAAAACCTGCCTTTCTGTTTGGCGACCGACTAGTCTCTTCCGAAGCGAAGATACTGAGGATTAGAGAAGACTGGTTCTTTTCTGCCAAAGGCATGGTTTTGTACATGCGGCAGGTTGACCGCCAGTTGCCGCTGACGGCTTTTTATCGTCTAGCTTCGAAGAGAAGGATGGGTTGGGAACTTACTCCCTCTCAAGGAGGGGCCTTGGGAGGTACCCTCTCAATTGACGCCTCCTCGAACCAGCGAGATACTTTGACTGCTTCACGAGCCGGTTCTTCTTTCAGTTATCGAGCCTTGTGTCCTGGGAGCATCTACAGTGAGGTCCCAAACGACACGTTTCCCTTCAGTGCCCCGATCTTTGCAAATCGGATGCTGACATCAAAGGTGATGTATCCGACAGGTAGCTTCAGAGTCGAAGGCTGGTGTCACTACATCCCAAAGTGGGACGAGTTGACCACTTGGGTGCTTTCAAGGTTCGAGGTTGAGCTTAAAGAGATCGGGCTGACAGCCGCCATTCGGGCCACGCAGGCAGGCGTGGACCTCAATAAGCCTATGTTCCTTGCGCTCTTGGAGCTTTTCAATGCCCAGACTGGTAGCTTCTTTACTCCGGTGGAGGAGTTGGGATTGGCCCTTCATGAGATGTACGAAGTGTCCAAGCTTCCTTGGGGCTCGGAACCGTACGAGGAATATTTTCCATCAAATGAAGAGATCCAAGTTCTGGAGGATAAGGATCCGGAGATGATGGCTGTTTTCAAAGAGGTGACAAGCCATCATTATCTGATGCACCGGAGGGACAAGGGCAAGACCCAGCCTCATGTGACTGCTTGGAGGGACTACGTCTTCAGGCAGGATTTGACGGATCCTTCGAGGATTCGGTTTGTGACTCCGCAGGGATTGAAGCCCGCGGAAGTGAGTTCTGAAATAAGCCGGCTGGACGAAAGGACCCCACACTCTAATGAGGACGACAAGGCTACGTACAGCTGTTTCTGGCACTGCGGGCACCGGATGTCATCCAAGGCAGTGTTGACGTCCTACTTGATGATATGGCTCCGGGATTGCGTATTTGCAGGTGGATCCGGTGCCGTCGAGAGGGTACATCGGAATCTCATTTTGTCTGCGGTGAAGTTGGCCTGTGGACGACCTTTGGCTCTCCTTCCCGCGATGGTGTGCAACCTGTTGCGCGGTTTGAGGTCCTTTGCCGATGATGTGATCCACGAGAGAGGTAATAATGATAACTTTCCCCGGGCCGAGCTGCCTTTCCATTATCTTATGGGGTGGCTGATCTTGCATCATCCGAACGTGATGAGTCCCGGTCCGGAGGAGGACCATGTCGAAGGAGATGCCTTCATTCGCCGCTTCTATAAGAGGAAGTGGTCTTACACTGGCGTCCCCGTTTGTAGGAGAGTCTTGTCCTACCTTCAGGGGTGGGAGATTGTCAAGGTTGGCCCGATCTTCAAAGATTTCGAGGCCGACCAAGATTTAGTTGACTCTGGCGAAGATGCGGTCACTCTGCCGAAATGGAGTTTTCGTTGGTTGCAGAGTATCCGGCCTTCTCACCTGGTCTACCGCAACCAGAATAGGTGTTATCTGGAGCCTTATCTGCCAAGCCGATTTGCTCGTCAGTTTGGCTATACCCAGTTAATGTTGCGGAATCCCAGTAGTAGTTTAGGCTTCATCGGGAGTTTGCTGGATGGAGCCCGGGGTTGCCAATATTATAACGCTGGATGCACTAGCGTTAAGTTCACCACGCCAGTTCGCAATCCTCGGCCGCCGATCCTATATCCGGCCGCCAAGCTGTATTGTACTATGACTGCTATGTCTCCTGGTTATGACAGGGAGACTAGTTTCATTATTGGAACCCAGCTGGAGACGACAGCGAATATATTGATGGCAGCCCGATCATATCGTCCACCAGAGTTGGCGGGGTATCGGGCTGCTGCTGCAGTACCAGTGGGAGACCCGTCTGTCGGGAAAAGGCGTACTGACACAGAAGCTGGTTCTTCTGTACCGAAAAGGTCGAGAAAGGCGCCGACCCCGAAGGTTACGGAAGTGCCACTTATAATGCCAGCAGGATCAATCCCTGCTGAGGTAAGGATATTTCATAATTCCAATTCTTTTCGTCATTGTGGCGACTTATGCTCTTCTTCTTGTAGAGATTGAAGAAGAAGTCCCGTGTTTCAAAATCGGGTGCTAGTAAACCGAAGGAGGTGGCAGGCTCTTCTGATGAGCGCATTCCACCGATGCTAATGTCTCCCGTGGAGGAAGGTCCCGAAGATGTTCCTGCGGAGGTTTTAATATCTCATGACTTCGAGGTCGCAACAACTTCTGGGAGAGCACCGTCTGCCGTGGAGGCCTTGGATGCTGAGGGACCTACGGACTCGAGGCATCCTGATGATGAAGTGGACTGGAGTTCGTCGCCTTCCGATGACGTTCCTCCGGTCTTACAAGAATCTGCTGCGGGGACAGCAGATATGGTTGAGACAGAGAAGAGGGTTGAATCCCCTCTTTATCATGATGAGGGAAGGTCGGCTGCATCATTGCCGAGTCCTACCCCGGCTTCAACTGTGGAAGTTGAGGCGGCTACCACTCAGGGGGTAGCGACAGATTCTGTCCCTGTTGAGGGACTCGATGATGAGACCCGTCTGTCAGTCAAGACTGCTGCGACGGGTCAAGAGACAAGTGATAATTTCCCTATTCTGCCAAGGGAGGTACCAACCGTTGATAGGACGTTGGGGGTAGAAGAGGTGGCTGTTGACGTCGGAGGTTCCTCCAGGCTTGAGAAGGGTAAGGGTGTAGAACCCTCTGTAGCTCATTCTACTTGGGGGACCATCTCGATGCCTGTGCCGGCTCCTTCTGTTGCTTCGGCTCCTCGGTCTAGAAGTCCAGCCCCTGTTGATGAAGAGCCCATTGATGCCGAGGTTCAAGCCTCGCTGGTTGAGGTTGGCGGATCTTCTTCCGGTCCGCAAACTGTAGTAGCTCCTCCAACTCCTGCCATGACACCGCAGGTCCTGGCGGATGCAGACGAGTATGTGAAATTCCTCGTCGAGGGGGTGTACAAAATGTTGCAGAAGGGTGTATCTGCTGTGATGGATGCCAATGGGAGTTTTGCGACGGCAAAAGCTCTGGCAATGCCCTGCATCGAGCTGATTCGTATTCACCAAGGCCATGACCATATGGCCGAAATTCTGGAGGCTTCGGTGATTGAGCTGGATGAGCGGCTCGCGGAACTTCAACGCATCCAGCGAAACGACCTCTCTGTCCTGATAGATGCGGAGGAGGGGAAGCTGATTGCCGAGATCGAGTCTTCATACCAGGCCACCGTGGGCATTTGGGAGCGCGAGGTGGCTGAGACTGAGGCTGCGGTAGAGCAGTTGTCTCAGTCCATGAAGACGATGGTGGAAACTCGAGCTGCATTGGAAGCTAATATCGCGAATATCGACACCCAGATGCGCCGCCTTGAAGACCAACGGGCCCGACTCCAGTTAGAGGTCGAGCGTGTCCGGGCTGAACATACAGCATTTAAGAAGGATGAAGCGACTTTTACTCAGCGGACTCTTGCCTTGGCGCAGCAACGACAACAGCTTGATGAGAAGCATGCAAGTGATACTTCCGCTGGGGCCGTTGAATTGATGCACCAAGAAACAGAGTGACGAGTCCTGGCGACGGTGGAGGCCCGCACAGTCGACTTAAAGCTTCGAGTCAGGGAGCTCTCAGTCCATCCTGGGAAGATTCAGGGACCATAGCTTTTTCCCTTTTTCTTTTGTGTTCTTTTGCAACCCTTACTGGGGGATGATGTAGCTTCTTGTATTTCTTTTTTTAGAAGAATAAAGAAGTCTACAACTTTTTTGTGATGTGTTCATCTTTTGTTGTCATGAACTTGATGATTTGTGTGGACCTATTATCTTTTGCGCACCTTGGTTTTCAGGTACAGATAATAAGTTTGAAGGAACCATTATATTTGCTCAGAGGTAATGTGGACATGGCAATCATTGGGTTCGAAATGATAGAATCTCCCTACTCAGAGGTATTATGGACGTGGTAGGAATGATCTTGGGAGATACGCTGAACAACTCAGAGGTTATATGGACGTGGAAGTTCTGCGATCAATGTACAATAACGCAGGGGTTGTTTGTACAAGATGTTTACTCAGAGGTAATGTGGACGTGGTAAACATGAAGGGTAGCGTAGGCTTACGAAGTGTAAGATTCTGCTTTGTAGGGTGTAGAGAGACAACTCAGAGGTAATATGGACGTGGTTATCTTTCTACTGGAGGATGCCACGGAACAGCTGGGTTCCGGAAGCGTACGAGTTTGTGGAAAGAGGTTGTTTGGGGAAGTACATGTCTGGAGGATGTCAAGAATAGTACTTCTTTAGGAACTTGTCGTTGATGGGCATCATGAACAAGTTCCCATTGGGTTTGGCGAGGCGGTAAGCACCGTTTGAGTATACCGTCTCTATGATGAAAGGTCCTTCCCACTTGGGCTCGAACTTTCCTGGTGTCTTGTGGGTCAACACCATTGGTCTTCTGACTGCTAAAACCAGGTCGCCAACTTGGAAAGTCCTCTGTTTGACCTTCTTGTTGAAAGCCTGTGATATACGGGCTTGGTAGAGCTCGATGCGTTGTTGAGCTAGGAGACGCTTTTCGTCAAGTGCCTCCAGTTCTCACAGACGACGACGTTGATTGTCCTCTTCTGTGAGTTTGTTTGTGATTGCTACGCGGAGCGAAGGTATCTGTATCTCGAGAGGCAGTACTGCTTCGCTCCCGTAGACCAGGGAGAATGGAGTGTTGCCTGTTGGGGTCCGTACCGTTGTGCGGTAGGCCCAAAGGCATTCGCCAAGCTTTTCGTCCCAGTCGCGTTTGTTGGATGACACGACCTTTTTGAGCAACCTAACGATAGTTTTGTTGAATGCCTCAGCCAATCCGTTTGCTGCCGGATTGTAGGCGGTTGAGGCCATGTTCTGAATGCGATTCTTGTCACAGAACCTGCTGAAAATGTGGCTGATAAACTGAGGACCATTGTCATGGATGATCTGCCGGGGTACTCCGAAACGGTAAATGACATGGTGTTTGATAAAGCTGACCACCCTGGAGCTTTTTACTTCTGCCAGTGGAACTGCTTCCGCCCATTTGGAGAAGTAGTCGGTGATGGCCAGGATAAAACGGTGTCCTCTCGATGAAGGAGGGGTGATTGGCCCTACAATGTCCATGCCCCAGGCTTCGAAGGGCCAGGAGGCGACTGTAGGATGTAGCGGCTCCGATGGTGTATGTATGAAGTCTGCATGAAGTTAGCACGCGTGGCACTTCTTAGCATATTCGACAGCGTCGGCAGCCATGGTTGGCCAGTAGTAGCCCATACGTCGCAGTCGATCTTGCAACTTAGGACCGGGTTGATGAGCTCCACAAGTTCCGTTATGAGCTTCTTGAAGAGCTTCGGCTGCTTCTTCGTTGGACAGGCATCGAAGGAGGAGCCCATCGAAGGAGCGTCGGTACATGCGTTTTGGTAGCTGTATCGTAGTAGAATCGAAGAGAGCGTCTCCTGACTGAGACGGCTTCCTTCGGGTCCTCTGGAAGGATTCCGTAGACAGCAAAGTCGATAAACGGGAACCTCCAGTCTCGGACATTAACCCCAGTGTTCGTCGGCATGGCGTGGGCCACTTGCAAGCACAGGTTGTTTCTGGGACAAATCAGATCTCGTCCTGTTACCGTGATATAGTGTTGAGTCCCAAAGGGCGCTGTTAATGAGGCTGCGAGGCCGGCCAGAGCATCGGCCTCCAAGTTTTGTAAACGGGGGACATATTCAATGAAGAACCCGGTGAAGGTTGAAATGATGTTCAACGCGACTTCATGATAAAGGATTAAATCTTCATGGCAAACTTCATATTGTCCCCGAACCTGGTTTACGACGAGTTTTGAGTCGCCGTAAGCTTCCAGATGGTCGACCCCCAGCTGTTGTGCGAGCTGGAGTCCCATGACGAGTGCGTTGTACTCGGCAATGTTGTTGGAGCACGGCTTCGAAAGAGAGTACGCACGCTGGATGACCAGCTGATCGGGGGAGACTAAGACTACCCCCACTCCTGCGATGATTTGGCCTTTGGGGCCTGTTCTCGAAGCGCCGTCGAAGAACATCTGCCAAACGGAGCTTCCTTCGGTGACGTTGGATTCTTGGACCTCATCCGGGATATCTTCATAGAGTTTTGAGGATTCTGGGATGGGGTGTGCAGCTAAAAAGTCAGCCAGAGCTTGACCCTTAACAGCTTTTTGCGGCATAAACACCATGTTGTACGGTGTTAGCAAGATCACCCATGTAGCCAGCCGGGAGTTCAATGATCCTGGCTTCGTCATGAGTACTCTGAGCGGATTGACTCGGGAAATGACATGAATTGTCTGACCCGAGACATAATGACGAGTCTTCTGGATGACAAACACCAAAGCCAAGCACTCCTTTTCGACGGGGTTGTACCGGTGTTCGGCCCCGATGAGTGTTCGACTGAGGTAGTAGATTGCTTGCTCGTAGCCTGTATCGCTGTTTTGAGCCAGCAGAGCGCCAAGAGAATGATCCATGGCACGAACGTAGAGGAGAAATGGTTTGCCGGTGACTGGCGCTACCAGGACTGGTGGGCTTGTTAAGTAAGCCTTGATGTCGTCGAAAGCCTTTTGGCACTCCTCTGTCCAGACGTAAGAGACTCCCTTCTTCATGAGCTGAGTAAAGGGTTGACATCTACCGGAGAGGTTTGCTATGAACCTCCGGATATATGCCAGACGTCCCTGTAGGCCCCGAAGTTCTCGAAGGTTCTTCGGAGGGTCCATATTGAGGATGGCTTTGGTCTTCTCAGGATCATCATGAATGCCTTTCGCTGTGATGACAAAGCCCAAGAATTTGCCGCTAGAAACCCCCAGAAAGGATTTAGCGGGGTTCATTTTGAGTTGATGTGCCCGCATGAGATCGAAGACCGTCTTCAGGTCCTGTAGGTGATCTCTTTTGAGGCGGCTCTTGACTGCGATGTCGTCAACATAGCATTCGACTGTCTTGCGAAGATGTTGACGGAAGATGGTGCTCATAGCTCGCTGTTATGTCGCACCGGCGTTCTTCAAGCCGAAGGGCATTACTGTGAAGCAGAAAACACCCTTTGGAGTTTTGAATGACGTGTGTTTTGCGTCATCGGGGAACATCTTGATTTGATTGTAGCCTGAATACCCATCCATGAAGGACATGCGCTCAAAGCCACATGTGTTATCGATCATCACATCAGTGATTGGAAGCGGGAATTCATCCTTCGGGCAAGCAGAGTTGAGATCCCTGAAGTCGATACAGACTCGTATCTTCCCGTTCTTCTTGGTGACATGAACGGCGTTGGCTACCCAATCCGGGTGTTGTTCCTCACGGATGAAGCCGCTGGTCAAGAGTTTGTCTACCTCCTGATCGATGGCATTCATGATGTCCGGACGGAAGCGTCGCATCTGTTGTTTGATAGGTTTGGCATCAGGTAAGATGTTCAACCTATACATTGCGATCTGTGGATCGAGTCCCGGCATGTCTTCATAGCTCCAGGCGAAGACGTCGATATACTCTTTAGCCAGTTGGATTAAAGATTCTCGATCTTCTCCTTCCAGGATTTTACTGATGAAGATGGGTTTGGAAGAAGACCCCTCCCCGAGGTCGATCTGCTCGACTTCGTCTTCGGTGGAAGGTTCACGAAGCTCAAAACGAGATTCCCATTGTTCCCCTAGGCGTTGGACCCAGGGTTCTTCTTCGAAGGGTTCTGGCGCTTGGCCTTCGCCTTCACCTTTTTGAGGTTGTGCTGACGTCATGTTAGCTGACAGCACTTTTCTGAAGACTGATCCGATACTGGTATCGGAATCCCAAGTCGATGCTTCGGACGAGTGGAAATGTTTTATGTCTTCTGCATCCGAACTCTCTGGGGTTGATGGCGGCGTGACATAGCCTAACCCTCGTCCAGTCCGATTATAATAGTCCTGTGGCTTTCCATTGGGCATCGAAAGCCGGACAGGGAGATGCCGACCCTTGCCATAGTTTAAGCCTTTGTTGCTTTTCAAGTCGTAGCCCATCTTTTGGATGATGTGCTTTGCCGCATCCGTGTACCGATAGACTTATACTCTGCCGATATCAGGTTCGGGCTCGATTGACGGGAGGTCCCGATGACGCTCGACTTTGCCCGAGATGATGGTGCCTTGGTCTCGGCTCCGTGGAGGGACTATGAAGACTCCTTGAGACGGGACTACTCGATTATGGTAGACGGTCGTTATTTGTGTTTGCAACGACCGTAGAGCGTTGTCTAATGTATACATGGCATTCCAGTGTGGAAGACAAGAATAATTAAAAGACACTCTATTATTGATAAAATACGAGATCTTATCCCGTGGGATTACATTGTCAAAGGAGGGTGCCTCTACATCAGCCGAGATATAATCACCAAGCTCCTCGTCTGTAAGAACTGGGGGCGGACTAGGAGAGTCCAACACAGCTTTGGGGTCTGAGAGGGTTATATGAGCCTTCTCTGACACCTTGGATGACTGCGGCGGCTTGCCCTTGAGACGCACCTTGAGAGGCGCCTCGGCTACGCCTCCGGTGAGTGGTGTCTTCCCTTGTAATTTTGCCACCAGGGGAGCCGATGTTTGAGGTGGCTTTCCCTTGAGGCATATCTTCAGGGGTGTTTCGCGAGCCGACGCTTTCCCTGATAGCTTGATGCTCATTGGAGGCACCTTCTGGGATGGTTTCCCCTTCAGTCGGATTTTCAAAGGGGCGTCGGGAGTCGTCTCAGGCTACATGTCCGGCTCTGCTGCAGTCTCTGCCTCATCATCAGCGTCGTTGGCTTCCTCCTCGTCAAAGGGCTTGTACAAGTCGGAATCGGTGAAGTAGGCTTCAATTCCTTTGAAAGGATCGATGTCTGCAAACTCCGTCCAGATGACGCCATTGGTGGATACATACTTCATGCACTGGTGGAGCGTGGAGGGCACCACCATGTACTCATGCAGCCATGGTCGACCGAGCAGGATGTTGTAGTTGACCTCGGCATCTACCACATAACAAGTTACCTCAGTTTTGAGGCTGCCAATGTGACACTTCAGTCGGATCTTGCCCAATGGCTCGCTCTTGCTAGCATTGAAGCCACTGATGGTTGTATTGGAGGGCACCAGCCGGTACATCGGGATCCCCAGCTTAGATAGCAGTGCCTTCGGAATGATGCTTAGAAAAGACCCAGGATCGATCTGAATCCGGCTCACCTTGACCGAGCCAATGTACCCTGTATAATACAGCGGTCGGTTATGTTGGTGATGCTTGAGCAGCATGTCTTGTTGGGTGAAAGTTATGTTTGGGATAACTTCATCCGCACAATGACAGTGCACACAAGTAGTTGGGAGGTCTTCAGGCTGCTTGACCTGACTGAGAAAGGATTCAGCGTCCTTCAGAGCTTCGCAGAGAGCTTCTCGGGAATCTTTAGAAAGACGCAGGAGCTCGAACAAAGACAGGCGCGCAGGTGTACTGGCTAATTGTGCCAGAATATCGAAGTTGTGAGGCTTGGACAGCCCCGAAGTATTCTCCTTCCGTAGAGGTCTGTCAAAACGGGCCTCCACCTGCTTCTGCTTATTGGCTGCTGAGGGCTTAGATGGACCCTCCTCAGGGATGGTGCTAGGAGGCACCACCTCGGCGACGGCTTCGCCGGATTGGGAGTTCTGTTGTGCACGTGTTTGCACTGGAAGTGCCTCTTCTGTTGAAGAAGAGACTGTGCGGCAAGACTTGATCTTCCTGCCTTTTGATTTGGAGGTAGGGCGTACCTCCGATTGAGTCACCTCGGAGACGAGGTCGGGGTGAACCCAGAGGACCTCTCCTCGAGATGTGGTGAGCGGGGTGAGTCCACTCACATTGTCACGAGTAGGTGGTAAGTTTACCACCTACATTGTCGCCTTAGGGATAGGGACGATGCCATCTGGTGTGGTAGTTGGCGGCAAGGTGCCGAACTGAAGCGAAACCACATTGGCCGACACCGTCTTCTCTTCATAGTCGACGGAGATTACATCCGCATTGATCATGCGCTGGATGTAATTCTTGAGGACGTAGCAGTCCTTGGTCGGGTATCCGACAAACCGATGGTAGTGACAGTACCTTGGGTTGTCCACTTTCCCAACTTCATCGGGCCACTTTGGGTCCGGTAGCTTGATCTTATCACCCTGCTTCAGTATCTCGAAAAGTTGCAGGGTGTCGTCATCATTGAATGAATAAACCTCCTTGGGTCTCGGTGCCAGTGGAGGCTTCTGAGTAGGCGCAGATGCGCCTTTTGAGGCATTAACAGTCAATGCCTGTTTCCCCTTTGCTTCTCATCCGGAGCTGTTAGCTGCGGACTTTTTCCCCTTATCGTCAAAGGCGGGGAAGCTGACACCCAAAAGACGTGCATTGGCCGCCTTCTTTTCTGCAGCTTCAGCTTCGATGATCAGGGAGCTCCAGTCAGGAGGGGGAGTAGAGTTGAGCCAGAGCTTTACTGCAGGCAACATGTTCATGCTGCAAGCGGAGAGGAGCGCATGATCTGGCATGCCTGGAGGTAGCCTGAAGCAAGCATGTCGGAAGCGTTCGATGAACGCCCGAACCGTTTCCTTCTCCTTCTGACGTATCTCTATGAGAGACGCCATCGTCATGTCCTTTCCGCCGTCGTAGAAGCGATCGAGGAAGAGGCGCGTCAGGTCGTCGAAGGACGATATGGAATTGTCGGGGAGGCTGCAGTACCAGTCATACGCCACTCCTTTCAGGGCCCCGACAAAGATACTGGTGAGGAGCGCGTCCTCCTTCGGAAGATGCCCTGTCTGTGACTGGAAGTACGTCAGGTACCGTCGCAGAGAGTCCTTCCCGTCGTATGGGGTGAGTGTTTGTGGTTTATACTTTGGAGGATAAACCACCTTGTTCCACTCGAGGGGATAAGGCTGGGGAATACCCATCTTCTGGCGTTCCTCTTGCTTGTTCTTGGACTCGAAGCGCTCCCGCAGGTCTTTGATCATTTCGACCACATCCTCCGTAGAGCTAGGAGTCGGGGAAGGAGGTACCATCTGGATTGGAGCGTTTGAGGGCTCCGAGGTCCGAGGTGCTTCTGTATCCGAAGGCGCCCGTTGGAGGGGCATACTCGACTCCCCATTAGCTCCTGGGTCAGGACCAGTTGAAGGTGTCCTGATCAAGGCCGACCGCATCTCAAACACTGCTTGAGTCAGTGCTTGCATAGAGGCAGAAAGGGTTTTGAGACCTCCCTCTAATGAGTCTATGCGCTGGACTATGTCCAGTGACGGTACATCAGACTCGACATCATCCCCAGCCATGTATACTGTCCTGACACGGCCAGGAGTGGATGGATTGGTTGAGGCTTCGCTTTCGGCCTCACTCTCATGCGGGGGAGTCACTTCTCCTGGTGTTGGGCCACCCCCAGCCACATTCTGGAGTTCATCTCCAATAGGCGCATCTGCAAGGGTTTGCTTGCCCTCAGCTCCGTCTTGAAGGACCTCTTTGTTTCCAGAACTACCCCCGGCAGTGTCCTGGAGGACATCCTCATTTTGAGGGGCTTCAGGGAGAGTAATCTCGCCTTGATGATGAAGATCCGCCGCAGCTGTGCTTTGGACATCTTCGTCTTCGGAAGGAGGCTCAACAAGGGTCTGGCTACCCCCAGCTTCCTCCAAGGACTTCTTCCTCGACCGAGTGCCTTCAAACACTCCAGAGGTCGAGACAGCTGCCTTGGTTTTCCTCGGCTGGCTTTTGGATGAAGACGAGGAATTGGCAGTCGTCTTCCGGATTGATGAGGAGTTGGAGACCACGTTGCATGAAGCAACCTTTGGCTCCTCTTCAGCTGACACCTTCGTCCCAAGGCGACGTCGGAGAGGTGTCGATGATTGCAGTCGTTGGAAGACCGACTGTCTTGGTGGAGCTACCGCCTTGCAACAGCAGTTGATGGTGACCACCGCACAAGTATGCCCCGTAAGAGACGCATCGTGCTTGTTGGTCGACTCTCCTGACCGGCGCTTGTGAGTGATCACGTTGCGTAGGTCGTTGGAGGAGAGTGGTGCCTTCATACCCCCTTCAGACGTATGGCAAGGCCAAACGCCGGGGTGGTCAGGTGAGTGCTGCGCCCCCTGATCTAATACCAAGCAGGCATCACGATCAGTAGTGGGGGAACCACAACATTTGAAGTGACTTGAACGGACCTCAAACGCACAACCAGAGGAGGTGCGGGAGTTCAAGACCACTGAGTTTGCCTCTCTCGACTTGGTTGTGCACGCAGTAGATGCGCCCAAGCGAGATGAGGACTTTGAAGATCGACTCGTTGTTGGTGCAGAAGCACTTGAGTCAACCTTGTATAGCTTGCCATCGGCAGCACGCGTGATGACGAGCGCGTGCCTCTGGCCGGCTGCTGGCATGCACGTTTGTGGCGCATGGCCCGTGCCGCCTTGGATTTCTTCGTACCAGCCCGCTGGGGCACATAGTACTCAGCATCCAAATCCTCCTCGCCATTACAGCGAGTGAGTCTGTCAAAGACAGAGGCTTTTTGTGACGCATCAGAGGTGATGCGCGGGGCATTGGCTGCGCCCCTGCTCCGTCGACGTATCTTCCTCGCCTGAGAGGGAGATAGCTGGGGAACGTGGTCGGTCGCACGCTTCCCCAAGAGATGTGCTGCATCTGCGGGCGCACCTTGGTTGCTGAGAACGTCAGCAGGAAGGGAAGGCTGGATTGCTACATCCCCTTCAGTGGTGGTGCTCGAGGCATCGACCTTGCGCACCCAGGCCGTGCGGATCTTCTTCGGCTTTGGTAGCCACTTCGAAGGACTCGTACTTCCTTCAGAAATGAACTCCTCGTACGCCTGTTGATTGAGGTGCACGACCAGCGTCTTGTGGGAGGAGCCCACCTTTACGTCGTCGGCCTGTGACACGACTTTCTCGGAAGAGGAGAAAGAAGTCCCCAGCAGAGTCGCCAGCTTGTTTGCCATTAAAATTATTTGATTGAAAACTTTAATACAAACAGAACAGTGTTACAATGTAGGACTTAGATGTAGTCCTAGGAGTACACTTTTGTTTAAGCTGGGTCCTTAGTGCCAATGGAGCGAGTGGTAATGCATTGACTCCGTTGACGGGCTGACGACGGTTATCGGTTCTCTGAAGGTGTGGATTGCTCTGGGTGCTGGAGCTTACTGAGAGGAGAAAGACGTTGAGTGTCTGTATCTGCCTCTCTGATGATTCCTTGTATGTTCGTTGTGGATTCTGTGTGTGTGTGAAGGAGAAGATCCCTCTATTTATAGTTTTGCAGGCTGGCTGCTCATGCGCGCATGTAGGATGCACCGGTGTATGGGGACGCCACGTGGAAGTTGCTGATAGGGGTGCACAGATGATGCGCCCTGATTGGGAGGTTGAACTCTTCATACTGCTGTTGTGAGCCGGCATGTAGCAGAAGAGAAGATCTTTCTGTTGCTGAAATCTTGGACGAGTTGAGTCAAAGGACACATGTCGTCGACTCATGGCTTGAAGATCTCGGATTTGGGGGGGGTAGTGATCTGGTGAGCTGCGCCTTGGATCTTGGCGCAGGAGGAGGCTGCGGCTCATAACCTTTAGGAGTTATAAACCATTTAGGGCACATGGCTTTTGAGGCGCATGCAGGTGACCTTCCTTCTGTCTTTCGGGATCAGAGATCAGTCTGGGGCGCATGGCTTTTGAGGCGCATGCAAAGCTTCAACTGGAGACTCTTCTTCTGTCTTTAGGGATCAGTAAAGGGTTTGAGGCGCATGGCTTTTGAGGCACATGCTGGTTTGGACGCATGGCCGTAGAGGCACATGACGATTTGGACGCATGGCCGTAGAGGCGCATGCGGATGGCCACGTGGCAGTAGCCGTCGAAATAGAGTCATGATGATGCTGACGTTGCCGACGCTTCGTTCTCTGAAAAAGCTATCAACTGTTCAGACTTTGGGAAGCGTGCTGCCAACTCTGATGTCAGTTCAGCATTTAATGTTTGTGACGTTCAATGGACAGCTGAGTGGGCACATTGGTTGGTGTTCCACTCGGCATGGAGATGTGAGGGGGGGGCGCATCCTCTGTGATGCGCCGGGTACTGTAGGGCGCGTCTGTGTGATGCGCCTAATGCTGGAGGGCGCGTCCGTGTGATGCGCTGTTTGGCTGGCGCATCCGACTTAATGACGCGGCTGTCTCGCTCCTCGAGTGCTATAAATAGCCGTTTGGCTGAATTCGAGGCGTCCGGTTCATCCATTTAATACAAATTCATTGCACAGAATTTGGAGAGTCATCTACTTGGCGTATGGGTTTGATTTGCCCGGCCTATAAATAGTGGCATGGAGAGAAGGTTTGCTCCTCGTTCCCTCACGTACTTCCAACATGAACTTGGATATGCGGGTGCATTCTGTTGACGAAGTGCTCCCGAGGGTGAAGATGAGACGTCGTGTTGTCTTCGATGCACTTGAAGGTGACTGTTTCATCCAAAAGACGGAGTCGAGGGCTTCTGAGGCAGGCGGAAGGTGCCTGTTGCATCCAAAGATAGGGATGTTCGGGCCTCGTCTCCGTTGTTCCGGAAGAGCCGTAGATCGGAATGGTGGTGCTAGGCTCTCTCTTCCTTCAAAGTGGGTGCCGCCCACTTTGATTGTGTTGAAAGCTCCTTGTGCCATGATTTCGATCACGGTCTTCCTTGGTCTTTGGAGGCTCTTTCGAAGCCTCCCCTGGCCACAGCATTTGCGGTGCTCTTCTCTTCCTTGGTTCCAGCCAGAGGGTTAAATGCTTTGCTTGGCGAAGCACTTATCAGGTGAGCCTGGCTGGAAGAGCGGCACATAACTGGGCTATGCTCGGCCAGGTGAGCCTGGTTGGAAGAGTTGCTCATAACTGAGCTGCTGAAGGGATGCACATAACTGAGCTGGATGCTCATAACTGAGCTGCTGAAGAGATGGTAGGATGCGCCTGGCTGGAGGCACATGACATCTGCTGTGCCTGGCTGACAGCACATGGTGACTGCTGCGCCTATCGGAAGGCGCATGGTGGTTGCTGCGCCTATCTGGAAGGCGCATGGTGGCTGTTGGCTGTAGATCTAGGATCCTTCCTTTGTAGAAATTCTTCTTTGTACAACCTTTTCTAGACATGTAATAGACTTTTATATATATAAATAAAAAGTCCTTCTTCGAATGTCTATGGCTTATTTGATTAGCTGTCTGAGTTCTGGCGCATATAATGCCTGGCGCATGGGCTTTCTGGTTGTGAAATTCCATGCTTCTACAGATAGCACAGGTTGCAACTGTAGGGGCTGACTTGGACTGGTAGATAGACACTGGTGCGACCTGCCTTGTCTGTTCAGACAAAGACTGGTTCGTCTCTTATGAGCCAACTTCAGAGAAGGTCATAATGGCAAACCAGGCACAAGCTGAAGTACTGGAGATCGGGACGGTGGAGCTGAAACTCACATCGGGGAACACTCTGATGCTTCAAGGTGTGAAGCATGTTCCAGTAATTGCTAAGAACCTGACCTCTGGAAGTCTGCTCTGCAACGCAGGCTTGAGGATGGACATCAATGCTGGCCAGTTGGTGATGTCCAAGAAGGGTACATTCTTCGGGAAAGCTTTCCAAACTGAAGAAATGTACAAGATTCAGCTTGTTGTAACCCAGCATGATAATATAAATGCAATCACTTTTTCTGATTATTTTCTTAAGTTGTGGCATAATAGGCTAGGACATGTTCATTGTAAAAGGATTAACAGAATGTCTAGTCTAGGACTTATCTCCAAGTGTGGGGGTAAGGTAGAGAAATGCGAAGTATGTGCTCAGACGAAGATCACAATGAAACCCTTTTACAGGGTCCATCGAAGCACAGATCTTCTGGAGTTGGTTCACTCAGATATCTGTGACTTCAAACAATTCTCTACAAAGGCCGGGATAAAGTATTTCATTACTTTTATCGATGACTTCTCAAAGTATGTTTTCGTCTACTTGCTCAAGTCTAAAGACGAAGCATTCGAGAAGTTCAAGGAGTTCATGACCGAGGCTGAGCGGCAAACTGGACAACAACTCAAGAGGTTAAGGAGTGATCGAGGCGGGGAGTATCGGTCTCATGAATTCTTATCATTCTATAAAGAACATGGAATCATCAATGAGACAACGGCTCCGTACTCTCCTCAATCTAACGAAGTAGCAGAAAGGAAAAACAGAACGTTGACAGAGATGATGAACTCCATGCTGTTGACTGCGGGTCTTTCTAAGTGTTACTGGGGAGAAGCTGCACTAACGGCAACGTTCATTCTGAACAGAGTGCCATATGCAACTTCCGACATAACTCCTCATGAACTCTGGTTCAAAGTCAGACCTAACTTGAATGTCATTCGAGTGTGGGGGTGTCTGGCTTATGTGAAGCTCCCGGATCTGAAGATTCAGAAGCTGGGGACAAGGACTACGAAGGCGATCTTCTTGGGGTATGCCGAGAAGAGTGATGTTCGAAGATTCCTTGATATCAAGTTAAACCATATCATCGAATCTCGCGATGCTGAATACTTTGAAGACAAGATTGCAAAACACAAGAATATTGTTCTCACGGATCTTCCGGAGAATGATGAGGGTACAAAGCAGACAGAAGTCTTTAATGAACCAGTAGTCCAAGATGATGCTGTCGTCAAGGAGACACCAGCTGAACCAGAACTCGCTGAGCCATCAACTAAGCGAACGAGGAGGCCGAAAGACTTCGGAGATGACTTCATCACCTATCATGTGGAAGCAGATCCGCTTACCTATGATGAGGCGATGAAGACCAGAGATGCTGTATTCTGGAAGGAGGCGATAGACAACGAGATTGACTCAATCACCTTCAACAACATATGAGTATTGGTTGACCTGCCAGAAGGAGCAAGACCCATCGGATGCAAATGGATCTTCAAGAAGAAGATGAAAGCAGATGGAACCATTGACAAGTTCAAGGCCAGGCTAGTGGCCAAGGGGTTTGCTCAGAAGCAGGGGATCGACTACTTTGACACTTATGCTCCAGTAGCTCGGATGACAACCATCAGATTGTTAATTGCTCTAGCAGCAATACACAAGCTGGTGATACATCAGATGGATGTGAAAACGGCATTCCTTAATGGCGAGCTGACCGAAGAGATCTACATGCAACAACCAGAAGGTTTTGTCGTCAGAGGTCTGGAAGACAAAGTCTGCAAGTTGATGAAGTCTTTGTATGGTTTGAAACAAGCTCCCAAAATGTGGCATAAAAAGTTTGACAAGGTGATAAGGTCAAATGGCTACAGGGTCAGTGAAACAGACAAGTGTGTCTATACGAAGTTTGCTGACGGAAGAGGAGTAATCGTATGTCTTTACGTGGACGACATGCTAATCCTAGGTACGGATTTAAGCTGCGTCACAGAGACAAAGAAATTCCTCTCGACCAAGTTTAGTATGAAGGACTTGGGGGATGCCGACGTAATCTTGGGGCTCAAGATCATCCGGACAGGCACTAGAATAGCGCTGTCACAATCCCATTATATTGAGAAGATGCTCACTCGCTACGGGTATCAAGATCTTCTTTTTATTGATACATCGTACCGGAGCGATCAGAAGCTGGAGCCAAATTCGAGGGAAAGCGTCAGGCAGTTGGAGTACGCTAGCGTCATCGGAAGCTTGATGTATGCTACTACTGCCACAAGGCCTGACATAGCTTTTGCAGTGGGAATGCTGAGTCGGTTCACTAGCAATTCAGGCGTTGAGCACTGGAAAGCTTTGAAGCGTGTTATGAGATATCTCAAGAAAACTCAGACATATGCACTTTTCTACAGCGGAGATCCGTCAGTAGTGGAAGGCTTCAGTGATGCTAGCTGGTGTTCAGATATGGAGAGCGAGTATTCCACAGGTGGATTCGTATTCGCCATGGGCAGAGCTGCTATATCGTGGAAGTCGAAGAAGCAGACTATGTTATCTCGCTCCTCCATGGAATCTGAATTCTTTGCATTGGATGCTGCTGCAGATGAAGCAGAGTGGCTTCGGAAGCTCATGTATGATCTTTCAGTGGTTGGGGCTCAGATACCGGCAATACCGATATACTGTGCCAACCAGGCGGAAGCAGCAGTGGCATCAAATGAACTCTTCAATGGGAAGAAGAGAACGGTGCGGTTGAAGCACAGAACAGTACACGATCTTATCAAGAGAGGTTTTATTGCAGTGATTGATGTTCGGAGTCAGGAGAACCTGGCAGATCCGTTCACAAAGGGCCTCAAGTGCCAGTTGGTCGATGACACAGCTTGTAAAATGGGCTTGAAGGCATTCTGATAGTGTGTCTTTGTAATCCTACCATAAAGTTTTATGCTATTAGTTCAAAGAGAAATCTACTAGGCATCTAACTTTTGGTTCAAAGGAGGATCACTGACTGGGAAACTATCAGGTAACAGTGGGTACTTGTTCTCTGGAACATGAAAGGGATACGGACCCATAACCACTGTTGTCTACTATGTATTTTCTGCGAAAAAAATAGATCCTGTGGAAGGTTGGCTTAAACGCCTTAATGAGTTCTCAGGCAGAGTGAATGCCTGGTGTGCTTTACAGGAAGCACGGTAGAGCAGCACTACAAGGAGTGAAACTCCATGCTATAGTGGGGTGACTCTACCATGAGGTTCCCAGATAGGGGTAATGCCTCGGCTTTGCAAGCCATGTCACAGCGGCGTAGCACCATAAATAGGCAGGTAGCCTAATATTGTATGACGTAATTAAAGAGTTGTAGACAGCACTACAAAGGGGAGGATGGCCCCATGTTACAGTGGCATGACACCACGATGAGGTACCCAGGTAGGGATAAAGCCTCGGCATTGCAAGCCATGTCGTTGCGGCGTAACACCGCAATGAAGCCTTAGGCTTCATGCTGGATAGTTTGGCACTACAAAGAGGCTTGTAACCTCATGCTACAGTAGTATGACACTACGATGAGGTTTCTAGGTAGGGGTAATGCCTCGGCTTCAGGCCATGTCATAGCGACGTAGCACCGCAAGGAAGCGCAAGGCTTCATGCCATATCTCTTTAATAAAAAACTCACCTATAGTGTATGGAAAGAGATATCAGACCGTCTCTTGAGGGTAAGCTTGTAGACGCCCAAAATTATATACTGAAACCAGGCTGACACAAGGCCTTCAATGTGCAGTCAGAAGCACAGTTGATGCCATTATGTGAGTAGGAAGAATTGCAGTTATGGTGCAGAATTCAAGGCTTAGTCCATTCTTGTATCATGCTGTTATTTAACCTATGCGGGAAGATTCAAGTCGCAGAGACATCTCTCCTAATGCATGATGGGCAGTCACTGTGGGGAACGCTCAACCCATATATTGAGATATGTGGGGGATTGTTGGTGTTTTTGCCTTTAGACTAGAAAAGATAGTCCCACATCGGCTACACCAAATGGTGTATATCTCAATATAATGTATTGCTTGTGTTGAGGTGTGCACATGAGGTGTGGTGGGGCACAAGTTTGTGCCATGTGGGAGTATTTTCCTAGAAGGAAAAAAGGATTAAATCCAACAAGGATGCAAGTTAATTTTTGATTGTGCGGACTCGGACTCGGACACGGACTCCAGGATGTCTCGTGCATGCACGGGAGTGTTCGGGTGGTAGGTGTAAAACCCCTAAATTTCTACTAATTTTTTTTTATGATTAATATTTGTACGGATTTAAAATTTTGTATTGTACGTCGCGTAGTCGTATTTTACGTCGCGCACGAAAATTTATTTTTTTCGTAAGTCGCTCGTCGAGTGCGAATATGTGCGAGCGTACATATTTTAGAAAAATATTTTTTTCTCTATTTTAATATATACTTTCAAAATATTATATAAATATTCTTGCTATAAAAAGCCTTTGTTTCTAAAAGTTATTAATATAAAATAATATGTTTGTATACTAGAAAAGCATCATTATGTAAAGAATATTTTTTGCCTACACATATATCGTAATTATTCATTGGTCTATTTTAAATAAAAATATAATTTTCTAGATTTATTAATATTAATATTATTTATTCAAAAAGATATTTAAAAATATTTATTATTTTCGAAATTATTATTCTTGGTATTTTGAAAAATATATTTGGAAGTTATTTTGGCCATTTAAATCGTGATTTGATTTTTGGATTTATTTAAATGGATATCCATATTAGAATTTGATTTATTAATTTGATTTAAACTAAAATTTAATTTGATTTAAATTAGATTTGATTTGAGATTTGATTTATTGAATTATTTAAATTATAGATTGAATTATCTATTTGGGGTTTAAACTACTCCTAATTCCTATCTAATTGGAAATTTCCACATCCTATAAATAGGCAGGTACTCCTCCAACTTTTCAATATTGCTTCCACAAAATTCCACAAAGTGTACGTGCCTCGTGTCGGTGTCCATCTCTTCCGTGTCAGCCGTGACGGCCTCGGGTCCGACCCCGGGTGTCAATCCAATCTTATTCAAATCTATTTTATTTACAATTACATTATTCTTCGTATCCACACACGGACACATGTACTCATCAACCCCCTTCGTGTCCGACATGTCGGACACGAAACCTCCGACGAGAACCTAAATCCTAAACCTACTCCTCCCTGACTACCAATAGCCACCCCGTCTTCACCGTCATCACCCTCTCGTCCACCACACACCCGACCTCGACCACCCAGCCTCGACGTCCCCTACCAACACCAGCATCACCAGACTTCCCAAATAACCCTGGCCGACTCCGGCAAACCACCAGCCATCATCACCCCGGCCATAGCCGGCCGGAGGCACCTACAACCACCAAACACCACCACCCCTGTCAACAAACACCAGACCGGCCACCACCAAAGCCATCGCCACCACCATCGTCGTCATCGTCACCACCCAACCACCACCACCATCAAGAAGAAAGGGAAAGACAAAACCCTAACCCTAAACGTACCTGTCCATCGTGTCCTCCGCCGTGACCTCCGCCTGACCCGTCCGGAGCCACGCTGGCCGTCCGCCCTTGTCGCCGAGCCGCACAGGGATCCGCCTCCGCCAACCGCCGACGGATCCCCGCCGACGAGCCCCGCGCGAGCGATCAGCCTCCGCCCTCTCCACTTCTCCTCCGCTCGTGTCCGCTCTTCCCGACTCCACCCAAAACCCTCCTCTCCGCCGCGATCCCGCCGGCGTGCCCGACCCCGATCTCTTCCGACCACCGCGAACCCGATCTTCCTGTTCGTTTCCTCAGCCGCCCAAACCCTCTCCGGCACAGCCCCACTCCGCTCATCTTCTCCGCTCCCCGTTCCTTCTCTCTCTCTCACTCTCTCCTCTCTTTCTTCCTCCCTCTCAAATTCTCTCTCTCTTGTCTCTTTCCTCAGTGATGGAAAGCTTCGTTCAATTCCTTGGTTCCTGAGAAGGGAACAGTAGCTCCCTTGGGTTCAATTGTATTCGTGTCACATATTTTTTTTTGTTTTTTTTGTTTATTATTATTCATTAATTCTAAAGTTATTATTATTATTATTATTAGTATTATTTATTATGTTTTTGTTAGTATTACCTATTATTATTAGTTTTATTATTATTAATATTATTATTATTATCATTATCATTATTATTATTATGATTATATTTAGTATTTCATAGTGATCATCTGTATTTTAAATATTTGAATATATTATATTGAGACATATTTTAACAACTGTCTAAATGTAAGCATGTGTACTTTACGATAACTGTATACTAGTATTATACCTTATTAATATTAATATTAGTATTATTGACAAAATTCTAGTCGTTATATTTTTATAAGTATTATTGTTAATTGTAAATAAATTTATTAGTATTTTCATAGTATGTTAAACAGATGGTATTAGGCTTGCCCTATATTATTTTAAAAACTGGATTTCGAAGACTAGATATGTCGTTACAATATTAATACTTATTTTTATGCTAAAAAGTATTTTGATAAAGTGGGTTATCCTAAATTATATGATTTCTATAATATTTAATAATAATATCGTATATTTATCTAAAAGTATTTTTACTATTAAAAATATAGCTTTCTACCAATCCTATTTTCGACAAACTTAGAATTTTTAGCCAAAAATGATTTTCTTGACTTTAAGTATTTTACAATAATTATTTAGACTCAAACTAGTTTTCGATTATTATAAATAGTTTTCTAAAAACCTATATATATTATACCCTATCCAATTTCTTTCTGATATTTCTCCTGTCCGTGACTAAATCCTCTTATTCCTATCCTGTCACCAAATCCGAACTACCTTATGTCCACCCTAACCGATTTGACCCTTCTGGACTCGATGACACAATCCGTGCCACCATCAGAGGTCCCCTTGCATAGTTGTTGTACCAAAGTCGCAAGTTCGTGCTACCGTGATATTCGCAGCACACCAGGCGTCCTACCAGGCAAGACACTTTGCCATTTGCTGTTTACTTATTTTTAGCTCATGTTTCATGCATTATTTATTTTCTTTATGCAAAATAAACTGTGATACATGGCATAACTGTTAGAACTTACTGTTCATTTATTTTCTTGCTATGTATCATTTTTCTCACATTAAACCTAGATTTAAGGGACCACCTTGTGTGTTGCATTCATGGGCCTTGACACGTTATAACACGAAGTTGTGTGTCGCATATAGAACACGGAAGTACGTGATTGGCTGGCCACCAGTACGTACAAGCCGTGCGATAGGAATAACTGCTAATAGAGGTTGCATGCTAGTTTGACTTAGCGGTTATAGTGGTTTATGTTGTGGATACAACATAATAGGCATTGGGCGGGGAGGACAATTCCTTAGCGTATGGGCTTCGATGCACTTCCCTTGTGACACGGACTCTCCGCTGGAGATACGGGGTTGATGACCCATGATTACTGACGGCCACTGACGATTCTGCGGAACGTCATGCTCTTTTTGATGGGGCCTCTGGTACCCAAAGGGGGACTACGTCGATCCTATTCAGCCAGGGCCCATGCGTAGGAAGGATTGTTCTTAACAACATTTCACTTAGAATGGTAGGCTACCCTATCCGTTAGGTACGAGTACTTTTGGTTTGGATACTTGTATCTGACCGTGGCTTGGAACAATAACTTGTTGCAGATTAGTTCGTCACATCTTGTCCTTATTTGGTTGTAGGTGTGACTTACTACTTCGATGAGAAGGTATTGAACCTTGTTGGGGTCCGGATACCATATCGGATTCTTAGCATGGAAAGATACGTCACCGTGAATTAGTTTACCATCTCCTGTCCTTGTTTGGTTGGGGGGATGGTACGCTCGTTCAGTAGGTGCGTATTGGAACATGTTATAATTCGATTTACTTATTTATTTGAGCAATATTTATTCAGTTTATATGGCATGCTATGATGTGTCTTGTTACGTCCCTCTGAGGACCTGGTTGTCTTGCCAGGTGTGTGCTATTGTCTTTCGCAGGTGCTTTAGCTCTAGCCGTGTTCATTGCTATTTCTCGAGGATGATTGCACTTGGATCGTCTTCGCTTCGCTCGCCAAAGTCATTTCATTTTCCATGTATTTTTCCTTTACTTGTTGGTAGTGGATTTGTCTCCGTCCAACATATTGTATCAAGACAAATTCATTCTTATTATATGATCTTTTATTCATTTATTCTGTGTGGATGAGATTAGTTATGGTTCTACTGCATTTTACAGCTTATATATTTATACGAGGCTTCCATATATTGGAGTATACTTCGTATGAATACAGCTGGCATGTCTACGTTCCTAGTCCTACGTATTTTGGAACTGGGACGTTACATGTTTTTGTGGTGGCCCATGCAGGTCAAGATAAATTGTTTGGTTACTTTACCGTACCAAGTAAGCCTGCGTATAGGATTAGAAGTCTAGGATCTCATCCACATACTTGAACACTTTCCTTGATTTTATCTACCGTTTGACTCATCAATTGCACCTTGCTTGCTTCCTTCCATCCCTATTCTTATCTTTCCTTCGTGCTTGCTAGAGATTGACCCTACTAGTTAGTTGTCCCAAAACACCATTAGTTTAATTCTTTAAGTTGGGTAGACTACCTTATGATCTAGCGACACTTTGACCTAGTGACCTATATTAGCAAGCTTATTTAGATCCTAGAATCTAGAGGACCTAACCCTTCTAGCCAACCAAGGACTTGGAGACTATAGGACAATTGTACGACTTAGAATCATTCTACCTTCTTTTAATCTAAATCTCTCATGCCTATATTTTTACCACTTTGACTAATGTTGCAACTATAATCTAGTTTAGCAAACTCACCCATTTATCGAGTTTGTTCATGACTTATGCTATTGAGCGACCGCTCACTAACATATTGTCTACTCAGAACCAGTGCATGATGGTCTGATCAACCGAGTGCACTTTGGTTCGCTTTTGCCTATTATTCTACGTGGGTGGGGACGTAGTTAAGCTTGTCCTCTAGAATCCCATCCACGACTGCCTTGACAATTCTTTTGAAATTCTTCGATCGCCTTTGAATCACGTATTCGTATTCGAAAAATGCCTCCTTCGAACTCTATATTGCTTTCGCCTTCGCCTATTTTAGGAGGACGAAGGCGTTATACTAGACGTTTCTCTAGCTATCCTATCTCTTGTGACCATTAACACTCAATGTGACTATATCCTTGTCTTAATTACTCGTCCTTTCCCTCGACCCTAAATCTATAATCTTGACTTTCTAATCACTTGAATTTAAGAGTGATTACACTCGTCTCTTAATTGTATCCTCAACCTAGGCTACTACCATATAAGCTTCGAACCCTTCTATCTACCATTGTGCCTTCTTCCCCCTTGTGTCCTCTCACCCCCTACTAATTCTTAATTTCGAGGACGAAATTCTTTTAAGTTGGGTAGGATGTAAAACCCCTAAATTTCTACTAATTTTTTTTATGATTAATATTTGTACGGATTTAAAATTTTGTATTGTACGTCGCGTAGTCGTATTTTACGTCGCGCACGAAAATTTATTTTTTTCGTAAGTCGCTCGTCGAGTGCGAATATGTGCGAGCGTACATATTTTAGAAAAATATTTTTTTCTCTATTTTAATATATACTTTCAAAATATTATATAAATATTCTTGCTATAAAAAGCCTTTGTTTCTAAAAGTTATTAATATAAAATAATATGTTTGTATACTAGAAAAGCATCATTATGTAAAGAATATTTGTTGCCTACACATATATCGTAATTATTCATTGGTCTATTTTAAATAAAAATATAATTTTCTAGATTTATTAATATTAATATTATTTATTCAAAAAGATATTTAAAAATATTTATTATTTTCGAAATTATTATTATTGGTATTTTGAAAAATATATTTGGAAGTTATTTTGGCCATTTAAATCGTGATTTGATTTTTGGATTTATTTAAATGGATATCCATATTAGAATTTGATTTATTAATTTGATTTAAACTAAAATTTAATTTGATTTAAATTAGATTTGATTTGAGATTTGATTTATTGAATTATTTAAATTATAGATTGAATTATCTATTTGGGGTTTAAACTACTCATAATTCCTATCTAATTGGGAATTTCCACATCCTATAAATAGGCAGGTACTCCTCCAACTTTTTATTATTCCTTCCACAAAATTCC
Organism: Iris pallida; assembly: GCA_029216955.1. NCBI lineage: Eukaryota > Viridiplantae > Streptophyta > Magnoliopsida > Asparagales > Iridaceae > Iris > Iris pallida. Next base: position 644,605 of record JANAVB010001995.1, on the reverse strand, counting down.
ACAAAGTGTACGTGCCTCGTGTCGGTGTCCATCTCTTCCGTGTCAGCCGTGACGGCCTCGGGTCCGACCCCGGGTGTCAATCCAATCTTATTCCAATCTATTTTATTTATAATTACATTGTTCTTCGTGTCCACACACGGACACATGTACTCATCAACCCCCTTCGTGTCCGACATGCCGGACACGAAACCTCCGACGAAAACCTAAATCCTAAACCTACTCCTCCCTGACTACCCATAGCCACCCCGTCTCCACCGTCATCACCCTCTCGTCCACCACACACCCGACCTCGACCACCCAGCCTCGACGTCCCCTGCCAACACCAGCATCACCAGACTTCCCAAATAATCCTGGCCGACTCCGGCAAACCACCAGCCATCATCACCCCGGCCATAGCCGGCCGGAGGCACCTACAACCACCAAACACCACCTCCCCTGTCACCAAACACCAGACCGGCCACCACCAAAGCCATCGCCACCACCATCGTCCTCATCGTCACCACCCAACCACCACCACCATCAAGAAGAAAGGGAAAGACAAAACCCTAACCCTAAACGCACCTGTCCGCCGTATCCGCCCCCGTGACCTCCGCCTGACCCGTCCGGAGCCACGCTGGCCGTCCGCCCTTGTCGCCGAGCCGCACAGGGATCCGCCTCCGCCAACCGCCGACGGATCCCCGCCGACAAGCCCCGCGCGAGCGATCAGCCTCCGCCCTCTCCACTTCTCCTCCGCCCATGTCCGCTCTTCCCGACTCCATCCACAACCCTCCTCTCCGCCGCGTTCCCGCCGGCGTGCCCGACCCCGATCTCTTCCGACCACCGCGAACCCGATCTTCCTGTCCGTTTCCTCCGCCGCCCAAACCCTCTCCGGCACAGCCCCACTCCGCTCATCTTCTTCGCTCCCCGTTCCTTCTCTCTCTCTCACTCTCGCCTCACTTTCTTCCTCCCTCTCAAATTCTCTCTCTCTTGTCTCTTTCCTCAGTGATGGAAAGCTTTGTTCAATTCCTTGGTTCCCGAGAAGGGAACAGTAGCTCCCTTGGGTTCAATTGTATTCGTGTCACATATTTTTTTTGTTTTTTGTTTGTTTATTATTATTCATTAATTGTAAAGTTATTATTATTATTATTATTATTATTATTAGTATTATTTATTATGTTTTTGTTAGTATTACCTATTATTATTAGTTTTATTATTATTAATATTATTATTATTATCATTATCATTATTATTATTATTATATTTAGTATTTCATAGTGATCATCTGTATTTTAAATATTTGAATATATTATATTGAGACATATTTTAACAACTGTCTAAATGTAAGCATGTGTACTTTACGATAACTGTATACTAGTATTATACCTTATTAATATTAATATTAGTATTATTGACAAAATTCTAGTCGTTATATTTTTATAAGTATTATTGTTAATTATAAATAAATTTATTAGTATTTTCATAGTATGTTAAACAGATGGTATTAGGCTTGCCCTATATTATTTTAAAAACTGGATTTCGAAGACTAGATATGTCGTTACAATATTAATACTTATTTTTATGCTAAAAAGTATTTTGATAAAGTGGGTTATCCTAAATTATATGATTTCTATGATATTTAATAATAATATCGTATATTTATCTAAAAGTATTTTTACTATTAAAAATATAGCTTTCTACCAATCCTATTTTCGACGAACTTAGAATTTTTAGCCAAAAATGATTTTCTTGACTTTAAGTATTTTACAATAATTATTTAGACTCAAACTAGTTTTCGATTATTATAAATAGTTTTCTAAAAACCTATATATATTATACCCTATCCAATTTCTTTCTGATATTTCTCCTGTCCGTGACTAAATCCTCTTATTCCTATCCTGTCACCAAATCCGAACTACCTTATGTCCACCCTAACCGATTTGACCCTTCTGGACTCGATGACACGATCCTTGCCACCATCAGAGGTCCCCTTGCATAGTTGTTGTACCAAAGTCGCAAGTTCGTGCCACCGTGATATTCGCAGCACACCAGGCGTCCTACCAGGCAAGACACCTTGCCATTTGCTGTTTACTTATTTTTAGCTCATATTTCTTGCATTATTTATTTTCTTTATGCAAAATAAACTTTGATACATGGCATAACTGTTAAAACTTACTGTTCATTTATTTTCCTGCTATGTATCATTTTTTTCATATTAAACCTAGATTTAAGGGACCACCTTGTGTGTTGCATTCATGGGCCTTGTCACGTTGTAACACGAAGTTGTGTGTCGCATGTAGAACACGGAAGTACGTGATTGGCTGGCCACCAGTACGTACAAGCCGTGCGATAGGAATAACCGCTAATAGAGGTTGCATGCTAGTTTGACTTAGCGGTTATAGTGGTTTATGTTGTGGATACAACATAATAGGCATTGGGCGGGGAGGACAATTCCTTAGCGTATGGGCTTCGATGCACTTCCCTTGTGACCCGGACTCTCCGCTGGAGATACGGGGTTGATGACCCATGATTACTGACGGCCACTGACGATTCTGTGGAACGTCATGCTCTTCCTGATGGGGCCTTTGGTGCCCAAAGGGGGACTACGCCGATCCTATTCAGCCAGGGCCCATGCGTAGGAAGGATTGTTCTTAACAACATTTCACTTAAAATGGTAGGCTACCCTATCCGTTAGGTACGAGTACTTTTGGTTTGGGTACTTGTATCTGACCGTGGCTTGGAACAATAACTTGTCACAGATTAGTTCATCACATCTTGTCCTTGTTTGGTTGTAGGTGTGACTTACTACTTCGATGAGAAGGTATTGAACCTTGTTGGGGTCCGGATACCATATCGGATTCTTAGCATGGAAAGATACGTCACCGTGAATTAGTTTACCATCTCCTGTCCTTGTTTGGTTGGGGGGATAGTACGCTCGTTCAGTAGGTGCGTATTGGAACATGTTATAATTCGATTTACTTATTTATTTGAGCAATATTTATTCAGTTTATATGGCATGCTATGATGTGTCTTGTTACGTCCCTCTGAGGATCTGGTTGTCTTGCCAGGTGTGTGCTATTGTCTTTCGCAGGTGCTTTAGCTCTAGCCGTGTTCATTGCTATTTCTCGAGGATGATTGTACTTGGATCATCTTTGCTTCGCTCGCCAAAGTCATTTCATTTTCCATGTATTTTTCCTTTACTTGTTGGTAGTGGATTTGTCTCCGCCCAACATATTGTATCAAGACAAATTCATTCTTATTATATGATCTTTTATTCATTTATTCTGTGTGGATGAGATTAGTTATGGTTCTACTGTATTTTACAGCTTATGTATTTATACGAGGCTTCCATATATTGGAGTATACTTCGTATGAATACAGCTGGCATATCTACGTTCCTAGTCCTACGTATTTTGGGACTGGAGCATTACAGTAGGCGTGGACTGGCACACTTCTATACTGATTGTGGGGTGATCTAAAATATCAAACTCTATTTTTGAGTATTGGTATTTTAGTCCCACATCGGATAGGAGAAGAGGTGAAGTCTCAACTCCACTCTATAAATAGAGCCCCTTGGCCTCCTTTGAAAGATGCACCAAGAAGAGAGTTGAGGGAGTCTGTTAAGTCCAGGAAGCCCGTTCAAGTCTCAAAGATTGACTTACGAGCGTTCCAGAAGTTCTTCGTGAACTTGCTGGTTCCTGGAAGCTGTTCGTGCTCGTGTGGGGCGAATAAAGCTTTGAGCAACGGTGGTTCATTCACCCCAGCATCTCATTCTCGCCTGTCATCGCTGCTGTTGCCTTTTACAGTAACTTCTTTTTAGAGGCTCTACTGCCGATAGTTGCTTGCACAAAGTCTCTTTAGATTTTTTGTGTATTACGTAGAATCTTTTTAGATCCTCGTAATTCAGAATCCTCCAGGATCTCTGTTGCACATCTTCTTTAAGGTGCTGCATTTCAAACGTTGTGTGTACAATTGTTTCAGTTTTAGAATTTTCCATCAAAATATTGTGGCCCGGTAACAACAATATGCGACAAGGCACTATGCTGGCATGGCATTTATACAGCAGGTTGTCACAGACTTAGTGTTTTTGCTAGCACTTCGTCCCGTGCGACGCACTGCCTTTTCCCTCAAAGACCCGTGCAAGTCTTCCCAACCGAACTTAGCTAGATCGCTAAGGAAATTAGAACAGTGGAGCAAAGAGGAGACTCGTAAGATTTTTTTATTGAATGGAAAATGCTTACAAGTTTAGGTGGTGAGGAACAAATGAAAGCCTTCCCCTTTTATAAGTGCTCAAAGAGCTTTACATGGAAAGTCCTGGAAGGAATATTCTAAGGATTATTCTTTTCTACCATAACTGGAACGGCATATTCCAGGTTTATTCCCTAGAAACAGAAAAGGAAACTTCACGGGCCATCCAGAAGTTTCTTGGGCCTCCTAGAATGATCTTGGGCCTTCCGGAGAGATCCACTATCTTCTGGAACCTTTCGCCATCTTCTAGAATACTCTGGAAGCTTCCCGCATAACCTTGGTCCGTGAAAATGTTATGCAACTGGGCCTCGGACGGGGTGCAACATTTTGGGACGTTACATTCTTTTCCACCTAAGGCGTTGACGCCCTCGTCAACCATGCTCGCTGAGAAATGCCTGGATCTCGGCTTCGAACTGATGCAGAGTATCAGCACGTTCCTAGCTAGACTCGCCATAAGGCATGCCCTTCCACTGGATGAGGTACTCCACATATAGGAACACGCCTCGCCGCCGAATGGTCCTCTTGTCCATCCCGACTTCTACCTCTTTGTCGAAGGATGTCGTCATGGTCGCCGTCGGTCGCTTCGGAACTCATCGCTGGGGATCCTCCAAGTCTTCATGGTACGGCTTCAAGCAACTTGCATGGAAGACTGGATGAATCTTCAGCTTGGCGGGGAGTTCAAGCTTGTAGGCCACCTTGCCTACATTCTTGAGCATGGGGAAGGGGCCTTCATACTTCCGGCTTAGTCCTTTGTGCACCTTGCGGAACACCTTGAACTATTACGGTTGTAGCTTCACCAGCACCATGTCCCCCTCCTTGTACTCGATCGGCCTTCGCTTCGCGTCGGCCCACTTTTTCATCTTTCTTGCGGCCTTCTCCAGAAATGCCTTGGCAATGTCTGCCTTTGCCTTGAAATATGAAGTGAACTGGTTGGCCGCGGGGCTTCTACTCGAGGACCCCACACTCAGCGTGTGCGAGGCAAGCGGTTGGCGACCCATCACCAACTCGAATGGACTGCTGTGCGACGATTCGCTCCATTGAAGATTGTAGCAGAACTGAGCGACATCGAGGTGATGTACCCAATCCCTCTGGTTGGCACTCACAAAGTGCCAAAAGTACTCCTCGAGTAGCGAGTTGACCCGCTCGGTCTGTCCGTCCGTCTGCGGGTGGAAGCTGGTCGAGAAGTGTAAATCCGTCCCGAGGATTTTGAACACTTCCGTCCAGAACTTTCCCGTGAAACGGGGATCTCGGTTGTTGACAATGTTGACCGGGATGCCCTAGAACTTCACCACGTGGCTGATGAACAGTCGTGCGGTTTCCTCTGCTGTGCAGTCCGTCGAAGCAGCAATGAAGGTTGCATACTTTGAGAACCGGTCCACCACCACGAGAATGGACCCAAGTGTAGTGTTCCGTCCCTACATCGTGCTCCGTTTCCCGTCCACGGGATGCGCGAGAAAGGAACACTGTCGCTGTCGATTCGGTCGGGACCGATAGGTCGGGATCGATCGAATCGGTCGAACGAAAACGGTTGAATGAAGATCCATTCCCCGTTATGGAGTGGCTTCTCCATAACTGATGAAGTTTGGAGGGATATTTTTGGTCCGCTTGGCTGCGGACCTGGTGCGCATGACTGATGCCTCGGGGGCTCCTTGCTGGACTGTCTTATTTTTGGTGGAGGTAGACTCAGCAAACATTAAGCTGTCTGGGGGATATAGGAGTCAGCGACGTTAATAAGTAATTCTCCAGCCGTGTCCAGGGTGGGCTCCTCGGAGGGGATGATAAGGGTGTCTTCAGTGTAGCGGGTGGAATTTTCTGCGGATAGAATAAGACCCATGGCGATAGCCTGTTGTCCCCGAAGGACCTGCTCTGGTCCCAAGATAGCAAGGGCTTCTGCACCGGGGATTTCGTTACTGGGGGGTGGATAGCTAAAGGATGTGAAAGTCCGGATTTTGGGTCTGTGGGGTTCTCCCCAACGTCCTTTGGACAAGATTCTTCGGAGGTCCACTTCTGCGCTACCGGCTCGAAATTCGCAGGCGGTCCTTCGAGGAAGGCAATCTCCAGAGTTATCTCTTCCGCTTCTGTAAGTAAAGCGTTGAACCGATTGGATAGGGTGGGCACAGGGCCATTGTAGGGGACCGTCGTTGTTCCAGGTGACGCGCCTGAGTCACTACCATTGGGTTCGAATCTTATGTGGGAATTTGGTAATGGAAGAAGGGGGGAGCGTCTGCGTCTGAGGTTTAAGCTTTCTTCTCCCGTTGGTTTGGAAGTCTTTTTGAGAGGGTTTCCTCTTAAGCTCTGGGTGAAGATGGAAACAATATTTCGGGAGGTGCCCTCTCAGATGACAGTGAGTGCAGAACATGATATGGTTATCGTAAACTAATTGCTAGGTGTGCGTCTCGCTGCCCGGCTCAATGAGGATGTGATTGGGAGGTTCGTTGGTGAGATCGAGTTCGACACAGATCTTGGCGTAGTGAGCCTTAGAAAGATTGCTAGTCTCGGCAGCGGTAGCCATGTACTTCCCGAAAGAGTTGGCGATTCGCCTGAGAGCCGCGGAAACGAAGCAAATCAAGGAGAGATTGGGTAGGGTCACCCAAGCCGCTACCGTGGCTGAGTCCGCTTTGGTGTTAAAATTCGGGGACCACCTGATGATCTTCATCTGATGTGTGTCCACCTTGCTGGTACCCTTGGCCCACACGGTCCGGTGGTCGAGCTCGGAGGAGAGGTAGAGCAGGAGATGCCTGGGATCAAGGGGGGCAATCTGATAAGCTGTGGATAGTTTCCAACTGGCGATAACCTCATGCACTCTGCAGAGCTTAGGGCAGCCGGCTGAGAACTTGAGGACAAAGGTGTGGGGAAAAGAAGTGAGCAGCACGGACAGTTCCTAGTCAGAGAAGGGGATCTTGAGCACGTCTGAATCAGGGTAGTACGCAACATCTGGGAGAGGCACGTCGGGGAGCTAAAGCTCCTTATTGGCCGATATGTCAGGACGGAGCTTGTCGGTAAAGGATGGACTCGGGGCCACTGAGGGCAAAGGGAGAGGCCGAGGTGGATGGAAAGAGGGGAAAATCGGGGGCAAAGTTCCTGTCAGGGGCAAAGCTCCTGCCGGGGGCAGAGCTCATGCCGGGAGGGGGGCCGGCACAAATGAGGGAAACATGGCGGCCATATCGTCAGGAAAAGGTCGACCGGTAGAGAGGAGGGGGGAGGTGGGGGCCCGGCAAGGACCTGACCCGACCAGGGGAGACGAACCAAAATGAGCGCCAGGGAGCCCACCAACGGGAGCGTCGATGCCGCAGGGGGCGCTAACAGCAAACCCACAGGGAGCGCCACTGGGACCCGCGACACTAGCTCCAAAAGAGGGTGCACCAAAACCGTCGGGTGGCACCCCAAAAGGCTACACCACCACAAAAGCCTGCGACTCAGACTGACCCGATGGTCCTCTACAAGAGGCGCCACCAACAGACCCACGGCGCGCGCAGAACGGGGCACCCACGCCAAGCAAGGCCTCATCTGGAACACACGCGCCTAGAGCAGCGCCAGAAGCGCCGTTGGGGCCCAAGGTAACAGCACCAAGGTGGGCCCCCTCAGGAGCTGCCAAACCAAAAAGGAGGCCAGAAGAGGCACCACAATGGCTAACAGGAACCGCGCCAAACTGGGCCTCCGGAGAGGCAGCGGAACCATAAGTTGTGCCACCTCCAACTGCACCGCGGGGGGGGGGGGTGTGCACCAAAAATAGCTCAAATGGGACCCACCTCCTCTGGAGAGGCTGCTGTGCAAAAAGTGCGCCACCCCTAACTGCGCCACGAGGTAAACCCAGAGGTGCCCCAGCAAAAACACCAGCAGGTGCGCCACTCCCAATCGTGCCGCAAGGGCCACTCCCAATTGCGTCGTAGGGGCCCACCCCACCTGATCCGGGCGGGAGACCCAAAGCTAGAGGGGCAACACTCCCAATTGCGCCGCAGGGGCCCACCCCACCTGCTCCGGTCGGGAGACCCAAAGCTGCAGGGGCAACACTCCCAATTACGCCGCAAGGGCCCACCCCACCTGCTCCGGTCGGGAGACCCAAAGCTGCAGGGACTATATATATATATATATATAAACTAAATTTTCGCCGGCCCTAGGTTCCTTCCCCCCCCACCCACCCCTTTCTTCTTCCTCGGGTGGTGGGCGGGACCGGCCTTCGTCGCCGGCGGTCTGGCCGGTTGGCCGTGGAGCCCCTACCCCCCTCCGCGCCACTCCAGCGGCCCTCGCTCGCAGGCTCCCTCCTCCTCGGCCTTTGCGTGGCTCCTCGACGCCGACGCCATACCGCCTTACGGCCGCCCTCGCCGCAGTCGACGTCCCCGCCGTTCCCGACGACGGCGCCGACCTCCCTCAAGCGTCCCCCATGGATCCCCGGCCCCCTCCATCCTCGGGCCTCCCTCCGGCTCTCGCTCTGCCGCCCCACTGGCCGCCCAGCCTTCTCCTCCCCCCGATCCGGAGCGCCCCCCTCCCGCCGCCCCCAACGCGGTGCCTCACCCCCCCTCGCCGCCCTTCTCCATGCGGCGTCCCCGGTGCGGTTGGCATCCCCCTTGCGGTGGCCGCCCGCTCCATCGGCCGGTCTCGCCCCGCGCCTCCCTTCTCCCCACGTCCCCCTCCCTGCTCCGTCCCCGGTGCCACCGGCCGCCCCCTTGTCGTGGCCGTCCGCCCCCCAGCTGGCTGCACCCCGGTCCCCGCGGCAGCCGCCTTCTTCGCCTTGCAGTGGCCCTCCCCGGTTGCGTCATCCCCAACCCCACCCTTCGTCTCGCCGGAGGCTCCTCCCCCTCCTCCAGCCGCGGCCCCCCTCTCCGGCATGCCCTGGTATCCCCCCACCGTAGCCGGGCCTCCTCCTCCGTCCGTGTGCACTGAGCCCCCTTCGTGGGCCCTCGTGGCCGCGAGGCGTCCGGCGCGCTCAGCCTCCCCGTCTTCGGTGGACCACCCCTCGGCTGAATTGACACCGCCCCCGTCCCGCGTAGCTCCTCCGTCGTCCTCCAGCCTCCGTCGTTTCCTCTAGCTCATGTTGGAGGCCCCACGCTGCTGACCAGCTCCGCTATGTGGCGGTCGGCCTCCCCCTCTCGTCGGCCGAGATCCACTCGTTCCTCCCCCTCCCGGGTTTCCTCCGTCCCCCCCCGGCATCGTCCTCCCCCTCTCTTCTCCGCTGCCGGATCCCTCCGGTTCCGGCCCCCCCTCCTTCCCGCTCTCCTCCTCTCGCCCTTCTTTCGACCCGCCGGCACCACCCGGCCCCAGCCTCCACCGCCGGACGGGTCGCCGGCACCACCCGGCCCCAGCCTCCACCGCCGGACGGGTCGCCGGCCCACCCGCCTTGGGTCATGTGCAGGGGGGCGAGGCTCCTCGAGCCGTGCGCCCCCTCCACCCTTCACCTCATCGGGCAGCTCATCCGCCTAGGGCCCCACGTCACCTCGGGTGACGTGATTGGTCAAACCCCCACTTGCTGCTGCGTGCCGCGTGGCATGCCAACTTTTCAAAAAATTTCAAAAATTTGATTTTCAAAATTTCAAAAATTTTAATATTTTGGTCTTTTGGTATTTGGTAATCCTCCAAATTCCGAACATCACATATTTAGTAATCCTTCACGTGGATGTAACTTTGTTGTAGCTCAAGGCTTTTTTGTGTTTTGTCAGCCCTGCACCTGTATTGCTCTTCATGAGCTCACTTTTGTTTTCAATAAAATCGGATTTCTTAAAAAAAAAATATATATATATATATATATATATATATATATATATATATATATATATATATATATATATATATATATATATATATATATATATAAAAACTAAATTTTCTTATTCGGTTTTCGGTTTTGGACCGAAACCGAAACCCAAAACCGAAACCGAAACCGAATAAGAAAATTTAGTATTTTCAAAACCAAAACCGAACCAATTTTTTTTAAAACCAAACCGAATCTCTTATTCAGTTCGGTTCGGTTCGATTTTCGGTCCAAAATCGAATAATGCTCACCCCTACTCAAGGTAATCTACCCCCAGCTGTCTGGCCAACTAGAGTCCCATGATGAGGGCATTGTACTCCGCAACATTGTTGGAGCACGGCTCTGAAAGAGAATAGGCGCGCTGGATGACCAGCTTGTCGGGAAAGAACAAGACTACCCCTACTCCTACGATAATTTGACCTTTGGGGCCTGTTCTAGAAGCACCATCGAAGAACATCCGCCAGACAGGGTTCTTTCGGTAATATTTGATTCTTGCACTTCATCTGGAATGCCTTCATAGAGTCTGGACGATTCTGGAATCGGGTACACGGCTAGGAATTCGGCCAATGCTTGGCCCTTGAAAACCTTTTACGGGATGAATACCATGTCATATGGTGTCAATAGTATCGCCTAATTAGCCAACCGAGAGTTTAACGCTCCCGGTTTTGTCATAAGAATTATGAGTGAATTGACTCAGGAGATGACATGGATTGTCTGTCCCGAGACATAGTGGCGAGTCTTCTGGATGACGAATACTAGATCTAGACACTCTTTTTTAACGGGGTTGTATCGGTATTCGGCCCCGACCATCGTCCTGCTGAGGTAGTGGATGGCCTGCTCATGGCCTGCTTCGTTGTTCTGGGCCAACAAAGCACCAAGGTAATGGTCCATTGCACGAATGTAGAGCAGAAATGGTTGTAGAAGCATAGAAAAGATGGTATTTATGTAGATCATCACTCCATGCGACCAAGAGAAATCAAGCCGCAGAGAGAAGACTCTCGAAGATCCCCTGTAGCCAAGTGAAACTAAGCCGTATAAGGAGTGCTCCTGGAGACTCCATGCGGCAAAGAAAATACGACCCGCAGAAGTAAGGCTCTCGAAGACTTCCTGCGGCTAAGCGGATTCGAGCCACAGAGGGAAGGCTCCCGAAGAGCCCATACGGCCAAGTAAAAATCAAGCCGCAGAAGCAAGGCTTTCGAGGATCCCATGCGGCTAAGTAGAACCAAGCCGCAGAAGTAAGGCTCTCGAAGATCCCACGCGGCTAAGTAGAACCAAGCCGCAGAAGTAAGGCTCTCGAAGATCCCATGCGGCCAAGCGGAGCCGAGCCGCAGAAGAAAGATTTCCAAGGCCACTATGCGGCCAAGTAAAAACCAAGCCGCAGAAGCAAGGCTTTCGAGGATCCCATGCTGCTAAGTAGAACCAAGCCGCAGAAGTAAGGCTCTCGAAGATCCCACGCGGCTAAGTAGAACCAAGCCGCAGAAGTAAGGCTCTCGAAGATCCCATGCGGCCAAGCGGAGCCGATTCGCAGAAGAAAGATTTCCAAGGCCACTATGCGTCCAAGACGGTTCAGACTCTAATTTGTGGGGGGGGAACACGTGGCAATTTGACCAAGTCCCAACCACCCGAATTTACAACAAAGAAATCTCAACAACCCCCATTAACTGCAGCCCAAGATAGAGTCTTTGGTGCGCTGTTGCAGCCAGGTGGCCACGTGGCCCTCTATGCGGCCCAAAATCTGCTTTATGAAGTGCCACGACCCGTACCCACTGTAAGGTTACGAGTACGTAACAGCACCCAGCCTACGCCGCAGTGTCGGCGGTAGAACGCTGTCCTAGGCTACTATCTAACCAACAACTCACGCAATATATAATATACTCATCATGATCAAGTTCGAATGGAGAACACGTATAAGATATTGTAACTCAATCACAGTTTAAGCATGATAAGATAACACAGAAGAAATAACTAAGAAATAGAAAGACAACTACTAAAATAATAACTACTCTCAACAATCTCAATACTACACAAGTCTCAAACCAACTACAACAAGTTCAACATGGAAAACATATGCAAGTCTACTAAACTAAATCCTGATCACTCCTGGGTGTCGGGACCAAAGGTAGCTATCCCATCTCTGGGTCCATAATATGTAGGGCATGTGTCCTCAGGGCAATCATCTATAAAATTTTCAACAGGTCCAGTCAGGACATGAACGAGTACAACTCATCAAGAAAACCCAAATAAATGATAGAGAACTATAAAGCAGTTATAGACAGTTGTATTGATGAACATGGCAGTTTATATTCAGGTGATGGTATAGAGAGACAAATAAGTACAAGAAAAGTAACTAAACAAGAGAAGAATCATGGCAATAAAGACTGTAAAATAGAAACTAGCTGAACTAGAGTAACATGGTTTAAGTCCAGATAGTAAATATAGACAAGTGTAACTCCAATGTAAGTCCAGTACAAGATGAATCTAATACAAGATGAATCCAGTACGAGACGATTCCAGTCATAGTGATCAATGATTCCAGGGTGAGTCCAGCCTATACTCTAACAGTGTGTTTTAAAATACTGAGATCGACATATAAACGGCTGTAGATAATACGGTACATCACATACCTAGTCGGGTGTGAGATGGCTATCATTCCAGTAGAATCCAGTAGATTTCGTTGGGAGATTCCAGATTGGGGTATGTCTACATGTCTTATTCAAGTATTTCTCCTCCCAGCAAGTACAAGTGATTCCAGAATACGACACGAGAATCGAGATGAGTCCAGCCAAATATGATGATACCAGCAAGTGATTCCAGGGTGATTCCACTAGGTGATTCCAGTAATAGAAGCCAGACATGATGATACCAGTAATAGAGACCAGACAATATGGTATGTGTGTCGCATACATGAATCCAGAATATCCATACGTGTTGTAACAGAGAATCACATACAACTAACTAGAACTGAAGTACAGTAATTGACAAATAAATGAGAGAACTATCAGAGAATGTACTCGCCTGCTACTCTGAAAAGAGTAGTGTAATATCAGATGTCTGCACCAGAGTCACAATGTCCTAAACAGAGTAATATGGGTTATAATATGTTTAAAATAAGGTAAATGAAGTCTACGATGCAATCTACATAATTTTTAGGTCAAAGTTAACTCTAAGTCAAACCTGGTCAACTCTCTAGGTCAAACTAGGTCAAAGTCAAACTTGGGTCAACCATGGTCAATACTCTAGTCAACTAGGTCAATCCTAGTCCAGTCAAATCTCACTAGGCCTAACCAAGCCTAGACTAGCATACAACCAAGCAACATCACAAGCCACAAGGCATCACACATGATATATATACAATATATATATTTACATACATGCTTAGATACATATATACATAGGTACCTACATACTAGTTTACATAGATGCATACATGTAGGCTCACACAGGCTATTGCCTAACATACAAGGCAATATGCTATAAAATGCATATAGATGAACATAGGCTAATATGCACATACACATTTTCATTCACCTAGTATCCATATCATCTACTCATATAGCATATAATATATATTAACATATAGTGATAAAGAGAGGATACATGTGTATGTGTATTGGGGGTATATGTGGGGGTGTAGTGTAATGTGGCATGGTGTGTGTAGTGTAGATACATGACAGTTTGGTTTAGAAGGCATAGGGCTGTTGAATGTGTGTGTGTGTGTATATGTGAGGGTGTATCATGTGAGGATGTGTGTGTGGATAGGGTCATGTGTGTGTCATGTGTCTAAGAGTGGACATGTGACAGAAAACAATGTGTGTGTGTATATATGATAGGTAATAGCAGTTAGTGATAGGAGTAGTGTGTGTATCAATGAGATATGAGTCTAGGTGTACATGTGTATGGAATGAAATTCAGTGTGATACAACATAAACAGGGAACAATGTGGCAGATTCCCATTTACATATTCATCCAACCCAAATCGAAATCCCAAGACCTTGATAACAACAACCAAGTCATGAACCAACCTTAAGGTAACCTAATACACATGTAGAGGAGTTACTCTGGTAACTAATCATAGGGAAAAAATGGTTTGAAGCTCAGTTTTGTTCAGGAATTCAAAACAGTCCAACAAGGGCATTGACAGTCCATCAATTAGCTAACAGTTAATTCAAAGCCAACCCTATGTCGAAATCCATTCCTCTTGAAACAACCTAATCTAACATGAAAATTCAACCTAACAGTAGCTAACACATGTGCACATGAATTAACATGGAGATCTAAACTTAAATTTAGTTTCTAAGAAGGAAACCAAATGACAGTTTCATATCAACTGTCAATTAACTCAAGACCCAAACATCATCCAATTCGAAAACCCATTAATCAATGCTCTAACTCAGTTACAAACTAATACCTTGTATAAGAATTTAACATGGCTAAAAACATTCAAAATCAGTGAATAATCTCAAGAAATTTTAGAAGTGACAGTTCAAACAGGGTTCTCAGGAATTTAAATGATAGTTCCTATATGACAGTTCATACATTCCAAAATCTAAGCCCAAATTCGAATCCCCATTTCTCAAGTGAAATCCTAATCTAACATGGAAATTCATCCTAGCAGTAGTTAATATAATACATATGAATCTAACATGCTAAATTTAATACCAAATTTCAGTTTAAGAAAAGGAATGAAAGTCAGGAATTCTATTTCGAAAAAAACTGTGTATCAGTCGATTAAACAATCCATTCCCACATTCAAAAATCCATTTCTCGTGTTAACAACAACCCCATCTCATGAATCCACCTAACTGTAAACTAATACACATGTGGGTGAATTAATCTAGTAATTAACATCAATAAAAATAATTTAAATAACTGAAAAATCAGGAAATGGGAAAACAGTGAACCGCGTATCAGTCGGAATGGGAAATCAAAATTCGATCCATAAAAACTTGTTAATATGCAAATTAAATAGTTGGTAAAACATTATACACATGTGCACGTATCCCAGGAGTGTTTTCGTGTCACCCTAGAGCTGGACACAGCGTGTCCACGACTCAAAACACGTACAGACACACTGTGAACAGGCTGCATCGTACACGTGTACACGTATGTCTAGTGTACGACACAGGCCACGTGGAGACTCGTGGCCGTGCAAACATGTACGCCTAGGGTAGGGGTACATGTCCACGTGCCTGAAACGTGTCCATGTCATGTTTTTTGTCATTTTTTAAGCCGTGTCATTGGCGTAAAATCGCACGTGCACAGCCCGCGCGCACGGCCAGTACGGCCAGTACGAGGAGGAGAACTCCTCGCACACTTCACCATATGGGCTCAAATTTTGGGAGAGCCATGTCAGTCAACGCCCTGACATCCTTCCAAAATTTGGCGTGTCCCCATGTCCGACACGCTGAGTTATCCAGCCCGAGATGCAGGACAGTGCACGTGTCCTCGTGCGCGCGTATCCAACACCAAATGTCACACCCCGCTCTCGTAGGAGCAATCGTCATCGCTAATGCGTAATGCCGTACGAGCCTAGATTGTGCTCGTGCAAGGCAGGTTTCATAACGGCCGATTTGTAGCGGTGGCGACATGGTCGTCACACAGAAGTCCCAAGCAGATACATTAAATACGCAGCAAAAATTAAAACAAGCACACATGAACACAAGTCATTCAAAAAGAAACTCTTTTACTTATATTGAATACAAGATTACATTTGTGGGCGCAAGGCCAAATTACAAGTCTTTCGTGCTCACTTTTCTCTCATTTACAATTCACTCTGCTCTCTCTCATCTCTCGATACAATTGCTTGAGCCAGCGGAAGCTTCGGAAGGCGATGTCCATACATTATGTCCTGTATAAGTCTTCAATCCACGCGACTGTACACTTAGAGTCGCCAAGGAACTCCGTGCCTCAACGCATCCAAGCGAGCTCCGTGCCACGAGCTTCTAGCTATGCCTGTACATGAACACTGTGTGGGTGTTAGTACTCAACTGTACTGGTGGAGTGAGCTTCTCGCCCACCCATACATAACCGACACGTTCATTTACTTTGTGCAGCTTAAGTCCCTTTCGATTGTCTTTCTAGTCTTGCCTTAGCATCGGTTTTAAGACTTGACATCTAACCAACTCGACGTGCAACGACATGGTCGTGCTACAATACCAATGTGTATTTCGATCGAGGCAGTGCCTCATCGTGCATGTACTTTACCAAACTTGAACTCGGGACGACAGGGTCGTGCCATACTCTATTCGGGACCTTAACGTATTCAAGACTGTGCTTTGCCGAGGAGCAACTTATGTGGGCTCGGCCGTGCCAAGACTCACTTAAACTCAAGTTTATTAGGCCAATTCTCATGCCAACGACAAGTGCCAAAGACGACAACGGGACAACTCGTGCAGGTTGTGCCTCTAGACCTTGCTTAGACTTGTTCGTGCTTCAAGATTGAGGTCGCGCCTCGCAACATATCAAGACTTATCATGTTACCGCCTTGCGACATTTTCGGTTCGACTCATTTTCTAACTTAGATAAGACTTGTGAAACATAGTGTTGATTCCATGAATAACCCGATGCCATCTATCGTGCCAAGCATGGTGCCTATGCTGCAGCTCAATCTTAGGCCCAGACCTTGTGTTACCGACTAGACCTCCATTCAAGATCTAGACCCAAATCCAAAGGCATACACGCGGTGTACCGCTATCTGCCGACACATCTACATGAGTGGTCACTAGCAATGTCAAGCTATCTTGGACTGGCTCGTGCGATATCGATCTCATCCCTACACGGGTAGCTAGCCCAGAGGCGCCGAAGTCTCCCATGCGGTTATCCAGCATCCTACTTTGAGCTACACTTGCTTCCTCCGGGCCGAATGATCCCGGCGCCCCGGCTATCATTCGATAAGACGACACCTTGTCGACAAGTTGTCCCATGACCATGCAAGTCTCAACTCAATCTAACCAATCCTTCCTTAACATGACCATGCATTCCTTCTTTCTATCAAGACTTAACGAGACTCCCAAGCCGCGGGACCGATCTCGTGTGCGGGAACATATCATGACTTAGAGAGACTTCCAAGCCGCAGGACCGATCTCGTGTGCAGGACATATCAAGACATAGCGAGACTCCCAAGTAGCGGGACCGATCTCGGCAACAACAAGTCGTGTGGACTTTCTTTGTTTGTGGCAAGCTTTTTACTAAATCGACCGTAGCTCGTGCCTTAGACAGACCTGGTTCTATAGGCGACGCTAACGCTCAAGTCATAGACTTATACGATGAGCCTTGTTCTCAAGGGACTACATGACTTGACAACCGTAGATAGAACGGGACGGTGCTAGAACTGGCTTCGATAGCCCAGCACAACTCTTATCTAACTTATTCGTACAACGACTCGACGAGCGAAGGCTACGTCGAGCTCCGCATCGAGGGAACGTGCTATGTACGGGGTCGACTTGAACAACCAAGTTCGTGCCTAGACTTAGCCAACGAGCCGTGCAAGACGACTTAACTTACGGGACGTGCGAAGGCTATGCCAAGCCTTGCGGGATAGGACCGTGCATGCTTTATTAGCATTCATGCGGGCGACGCTTAGGACTTAGGCTGATTTGAGTGTCGGGGCAACTTAGCAATTTAAGCCAACATCCTTCTCCCAAGCCACGGGATCGAAGGATCGAGTGTCATTTGAAAGCACGCTGAGCCGACTTCTATAAAGACCGTGGGACCATTTTCTATGTTCTAAGACATTCCGACGGGTCGGGATTATTCCCTTAGCTATGTGCGTTCGTAGCTTTTAGATTAGCCAACATGTGCAAGTTGAAAATATTGCAAGTTATTATATGAAGGCTAAGATGAGGCAAGTTTACCGAAACTACCCCACCTGTGCGAGGAGTTGCCTCGGATGAGCGAGCCTTCGAGCAGTCGTTGCAAGGCTAAGTTCCAATGCCGTCGGCGTTTCGATTCCTCCGATTGACTTTACGGGACGAAGCACTACAACATACACCACTCAGAACAAGTCTCGTCCTCGAGACTTTCCTGAAGGCAAGCCATCCTACCATTTTTATGGCCAAGACTTAATCGAGCACACTCCGCCTATGCGTTTCCTCAATTTTGAGCCACGCTCGCACTATTATCAATCCTTTCGTTAACATGATTTCAATATCTCGACACACTCCCATCTTTTAAGTCTTGCTTGAACTCATCGTATCACTTGGCTGGATCGTGCACGCATTCCAAGCGTCCCTAAAATACATGCATTCAGCCAAGCCATATGATAGAGAATTTGTTATTCTCACTCGAGTCGCATCGTACACATACCCAGGCATCCCTGAAATATATACATGTCAGCCGAGTCTCGTGAGCAGGGTTTCCTACGTTCGTGATTCATGCTATCCATTCAAACCAATCCTCAAGATCAATTCTTCGATTGATAACTCTTGCAACAGGGGGGTTTCGCCTAACCGCTAGGCCAATCTTTGCGAGGCTAAGTCAATGTCAGGATTGGAATCATAGTTTCCCAACAATAATGCCAACACTGACCCCAATCCTAGGGTCAAACCAAAGTCGGTAGTACGGGATTTTCTACCCAAGCTCGCGTCACTCAGATTTCTAAATATCGAGCACGATCACCTATTCGCATCAATGCATTCGTTGTGCGTATTCGAATCCATTCAAATCACCAATTCTAACCAATTCATGTATTCGATCACGAGGTCGTCTAGCTTTGACAATATATTGTGCCCCAATCTCACGCGAGTTCGATTATCCACGGTGGTTCATGAATCACCATGCAACGTACCCGCAGAATAATCATTCTCATCAGGACGTAACTGTTGTTTGAGTCTAGACTCGTTCATTCTCGATACGCGGATTGGACCTACGTAATCCTCAAATTCGATCGTCAAGCACGCTAGGTCATTTTCGAGTCTACCTTCGCGTCAAACCATAAGTCGAAGCAATCAGATTGCCACGCCATCCAAGTTCAATCACTCCCGCTGTATGAATCACCATACCAGTGCTCACGCGGAGTGATCGTCTCAAATTGGTGCGATGCATGTGCGAGGCTGGAGTTGCGCTCGCATAAGATAAAAATGTCGAAGTTGTGGTTATCGACGAAGCAAATCCAAATGTTTTATTTTTCATCCAAGCCAAGATTACCGTTTGATAGTCCGTTTGTCATTCGTTCAACTAGAAAAATTCTCGAGCCAAGTTTATCTTTTCTTTGATACCTTTCAATATCCCGAGTATAACATCCATCGGAACAATGACATTTGCACGATCGTCATTTGTTGAGTCAAAGTACCCCCGAGTTATCGCATATCGATCTTTGATACGCCTCAATACCATTGACGATATGCGTAACCTGACGATCTTCCTTTTCAACCAATTTCGAGTCGTGTGACGGATGCTATTGTCCGAACTGGATATTCCACAATTTTCTCGATATTCAAGATCAAGTTCAGTCGCTCTTTCTCAAGCTCGTTTCAAGATCGTTGTTCAAAATTCAAGTCACATTTCATTTGAATCAATCCGATATCGTACGCGCGATCCTTTAAGTTTCTTCGATCAAGATCATTCATTTTCATTCATCGTTTCGAATCATTTTCTAACACGCGTTGCCTGATCACAAGTTGTCCGACGATATCTCATTCGGGACATTCAAAATCATGATCAACTAAGCGTGATGCGCACTAAGGCTTTGCGTGATCGCATCGCCTCGCCGACGTACTCGTTATTATTTCTAATCCACAATCTTTGCTCGAATGATTTCCAAGAAAATCCATACACCACTCAGATTCGAGCCATCCGATCTAGACAACAATCACGTTCGTGTCATTCGCTAAGACATCCTTCGGATTCGTTCGACGAATCCCTAGCGTAATTGCTTACGTCGCATTGACGTACTAAGTCGTTCGTACTATTCCTCAAAATCCAAAACAATCTTTCGTGTACGCCTAAGCGTTAACTCGATAGCGTTCCTATCGATAGATACTCTAAGTGTAGCTTCGTTTCCGTCCGAGCGGTACTTGATATCGCTCGCAACTTGTTTGTACCGAAAGGTCGAGGTGCACGACGCGCGGACTAAGTTGTGCCGTATAACAATCCCGTACGGACTATATTCCGAGTTTGCACGCTCAATTGCTAGGGTCGACGCAATACTAGTCAGGCACGCACGCGACATGTTAACTTAGCATGTGTTTTCTATCGAGTCAAGTTTAACATCGTTCGGCACAATGGCCATTGCCTATCGATGCGTTCGATTGAACGCTTGAACGAGCTTTTGAAAATATTTAGACTTATTGTATGGACATGTCAAAGGACAATCGAGAGAGAGCGCACACTTATTTTCCAACGACGAGCTTTCAAAACTGAGATATTCGACTTGAAGTCCAAGGACGTAAAGCCGTGCTCTGATACCATTATGTCATGCCCCGCTCCCGTAGGAGCGATCGTCCTCGCTAAGGCATGATGCCACACGAGCATAGATTGCGCTCGTGCAAGGCAGGTTCCGTAACGGCCGATTTACAGCGGCGGCGACATGGTCGTCGCACAGAAATCCCAAGCAGATATATTGAATACGCAGCGGAAATTAGAACAAGCACACATGAACACAAGTCATTAAAAAAGAAACTCTTTTATTGATATTGAATACAAGATTATATTTGTGGGCGCAAGGCCAAATTACAAGTCTCTCGTGCTCACTTTTCTCTCATTTACAATTCACTCTGCTCTCTCTCATCTCTCGATACAATTTCTTGAGCCAGCGGAAGCTTCGGAAGGCGATATCCATACATTATGTCTTGTATAAGTCTTCAATCCACGCGGCCGCACGCTTCGAGTCGCCAAAGAACTCCGTGCCTCGACGCATCCAAGCGAGCTCCGCGCCACGAGCTTCTAGCTATGCCTGTACATGAACACTGTGTGGATGTCAGTACTCAACTGTACTGGTGGAGTGAGCTTCTCGCCCACCCATACATAACCGACACGTTCATTTACTTTGTGCAGCTTAAGTCCCTTTCGATTGTCTTTCTAGTCTTGCCTTAGGATCGGTTTTAAGACTTGACGTCTAACCAACTCGACGTGCAACGACATGGTCGTGCTACAATACTAATGTGTATTTCGATCGAGGCAGTGCCTCATCGTGTATGTACTTGACCAAACTTGAACTCGGGATGGCAGGGTCGTGCCATACTCTATTCGGGACCTTAATGTATTCAAGACTGTGCTTTGCCGAGGAGCAACTTATGTGGACTCGGCCGTGCCAAGACTCACTTAAACTCAAGTTTACTAGGCCATTTCTCGTGCCAACGATTCAAATGCCAAAGACGACAACGGGACGACTCGTGCAGGTCGTGCCTCTAGACCTTGCTTAGACTTGTTCGTGCTTCAAGATTGAGGTCGCGCCTCGCAACATATCAAGACTTATCATGTTACCGCCTTGCGGCATTTCCTGTTCGACTCATTTGCTAACTTAGACAAGACTTGTGAAACATAGTGTTGATTCCATGAATAACCCGATGCCATCTATCGTGCCAAGCACGGTGCCTATGCTGTAGCCCAATCTTAGGCCCAGACCTTGTGTTACCGACTAGACCTCCATTCAAGCTCTAGTCCCAAATCCAAAGGCATACACGCGGTGTGCCGCTATCTGTCGATACATCTACATGAGTGGTCACTAGTAATGTCAAGCTATCTTGGACTGGCTCGTGGGATGTCGGTCTCGTCCCTACACGGGTAGCTAGCCCGGAGGTGCCGAAGTCTCCCATGCGGTTATCCAGCATCCTACTTTGAGCCACACTCGTTTCTTCCGGGCCGAATGATCCCGGCGCCCCGGCTATCATTCGAGAAGACTATACCTTATCGACAAGTTGTCCAATGACCATGCAAGTCTCAACTCAATCTAACCAATCCTTCCTTAACATGACCATGCATTCCTTCTACAACAAGTCGCGTGGACTTCCTTTGTTTGTGGCAAGCTTTTCACTAAACCGACCATAGCTCGTGCCTTAGACAGACCTGGTTCTATAGGCGACGCTAACGCTCAAGTCATAGACTTATAGGACGAGCCTTGTTCTCAAGGGACTACGCGACTTGACAACCGTAGATAGAGCAGGACGGTGCTAGAACTGGCTTCGATAGCCCAACACAACTCTTATCTAACTTATTCGGGCAACGACTCGACGAGCGAAGGCTACGCCGAGCTCCGCATCGAGGGAACGTGCTATGCACAGGGTCGACTTGAACAACCAAGTTCGTGCCTAGACTTAGCCAATGAGCCGTGCAAGACGACTTAACTTACGGGACGTGCGAAGGCTATGCCAAGCCTTGCGGGATGGGACCGTGCATGCTTTATTAGCATTCATGCGGGATAGAATCGAGTGTCATTTGAAAGCATGCTGAGCCGACTTCTATAAAGACAGTGGGACCATTTTCCATGTTCTATGACATTCCGACGGGTCGGGATTATTTCCTTAGCTATGTGCGTTCGTAGCTTTTAGATTAGCCTACTTGTGCAAGTTGAAAACATTACAAGTTATTATGTGAAGGCTAAGATGGGCAAGTTCTCCAAAACTACCCCACCTGTGCGAGGAGTCGCCTCGGACGAGCGAGCTTTCGAGCAGCCGTTGCAAGGCTAAGTTCCAACGCCGTCGGCGTTTCGATTCCTCCGATTGACTTTGCGGGACGGTGTACTACACCAAATCTGACACAAAAACGACACCAAAATACCTATAACGCTTCACAAAAATTAATGTACATATTTAGATCTACAAATTCATGTAATTAGATTTACAAAAATCGAAAATAAATTCCTAAGTGACATTTAATCAAATACCTATACGTACACTATGTCACGTGTCCGATACGGACACCAAATGGACACGAAATTGGTCCAAAATTCAGGAACAGCTAGGGGACTCCTAGATCTAGCCCTAAATGCAAAGAAAACAGAATATTAGAACAATTTGTGGAGTTTTACCTATAGGTGCAAAAAGCAAGAAAGAGATTCAAATGGGGGGTGTTCTCCTTGATGGCCAAATGCTCCAAATTGATCCAAGGCTGAGATTACTCTCCATGAACAGCAAGAAGAGGTTAATTAGAACCTAATGCAAAAGATTTGAGCTAAAAAGGACTTGAAATGAGAAAGTTATGGAATTGGGAAAGATGGCTCTTTACCTCTTTCTTCAATTTGTTGAAATATTACAAAGAGGCAAGAACAATCAATGAGGAGATTATTTATAGGGAGGGAGAGCCCTATGGCTGGTCATAAAGTAGAAATTAGGGTTAGGGTTTAGTCTAATGGGCTATGGGCTTAAGTCACAAGTCCTTAAGTCATTAAATCACAAGTCATTTCATTAAACCATAAATCATGAAATGATTTCACTTAAACTAATCCTCCTATTCCAAAATTAGTTTCTAATGACTAAAAGTAGGTTAACCTAAGTTAGACTAGGGTCACCATGGCTAGGGTTAGCTTCTAGGCTAGTCTACAAGTCTCTATAAGTCAAAGCCCAAACTAGGAATCACCAATCCAATAAATAATCAAATAAGTCAAATAAGTCAAAATGACCAAATTACCCCTAGGCTAAAAATGATAATTAAATATCCCTAATGACATGGTTAGGCTCTGGGTTAGACAGTCTCAAGGGTTTCACTAGCAGCATATCAAAATCATAAGTCATGACTTAAAGCAGTTTTTAAATCGTTTAAAAATGATTAAAAATCACCAAAAATCATAATGTGAAATAAATATCAATAAATAATAATTATAATTAAAAAAATTCAAAATTACCCTAATCTGAAAAACTGGGTGTTACATGCAGGGATCACTATAAATAGCAGGATACCACACCCATGCTAAAGGTTGACAATCAAAGGCTGAAAAATTTCTTCAAGAGCAAAGACTGTGTCTGATAGTCTAAGGAGTAAGGCAGAGTTGCTACACTTTCTCGAGCCTCCATCATCACCTCCCAGAATCAAAAACTAAACAATTGTACTTAGATTATTTCCTATGATTTCTTTATAGACTTTCTTTTGTACAAGTGAGTTTGCAATCAAATTCAGTGTCTCTGTAATACTTGTCTTTGATATTTAATGGCAAACACGATGGCAACTCTGCTGGGGACTTCTTTCTCCTCTGTTGAGAAGTTGGTAACGCAATCTGACGCGTCCAAGCTTGGCTCTACGCAGCAAATGTTTGTGGTCCATTTTGACCAACAAGCATTCAAAGAAATGCTCTCTGAAGGGAGCGCCAGCCCATCACAGAAGCGAGCCAACCCGAAGAGAACTCGTAGGATGTCAAGGCGCAAAATTATTGCCCCTTGGCAGGTTCTCGAAGAAACTCCTTCTGCGGCCCAAGACGGTGATCAAAGCTCTCCTGCGGCCTTGCTTCAGACCGCAGAGAACCCCACTGTCCCCAAATCTAGCCGAGGAAAATACTATGATGCTGAGCTTTTGGGGGCACAAGGGAAAATCATACGGACGAAGAAGAGGTCGCATAAGAAAAATAGGCAATCTGCCTATGCGGCAGCCAACTCTGGCCGTAGGCAAATGGTCCATGCGGCAGCAAACTCTGGCCGCAGGCAAATGGTCCATGCGGCATCCAATCCTGGCCGCAGACATGCTGCCTCATACGGCCCTGTCAGAGGCTCTATTTTTGACCGTCTCTCATGCGGACCCAACCCCATGCGGCCCATTGAGGATGTGGATCTGGACTCTTCTTACGATGCACCTTCGGGTGCTAAGTCGAAGAAGTCTAGAACAGTGCGGGCCCAACAAGCCCAGTGAACTGTCCAAGCTGCTAACCGTTAGCGGGCTCCGTTAACGGTTATATGGGCTCTAGATGGAAAGTTTTACAAAACCACCTACGTCCAGTCCCCCAGGGCTAACGGACATGGTGGGTCTCAAAAGTCTTCCAATCATGAGCGTGAGCAAGTGCTTGTACTAGCCTCGGATCAGGAAGCAAATATGATATCTACGCACCCGTGCGCTCAGGATACCCGAGCCCACAAAATGGATATAAAGGTAGATCAATCTGCTATCGACTTGCAAAAAGTACTCATCTACAAACGCAAGAAGAGAGAGGCAACCTTGGCATACGATGAGACCTCCCTAGGACATCATTGTACCCAAGTTGTCATCAACTGCTGCTGTGACAAGTCGGCAGCACCTGGAGATCGACAGTCCGTTTTCCAACAACTGTACCAGCCAGCACCTGTCTGACAATAACTCGAGAAACAGGTGCAAATTTCGGAAGATGAGGAATTTTCTTTTGCCTCCTGTAATTCAACTCGAAAGGTTCTGTTTCACTTAACAAAATGCCTGAAAATCAGCTTTTGAAAATAAAACGAGAAAAAGTACAAGAAGTACAAATTGTTCTAGGAAGTATTGCTATGGAAGTCTGATCTGAAGGCGATCACTTTGTTCCTTGGACCATACGATGATGATGAAGATAACTGCTAGAAGATTAACAACTGGAAGAACTAAGTCACCAGAAAGGTATCGACGCACTTGGGCACTGATGGCGAGGTCGAATGCTTTCCTGCTTTGCTTCACTCTGTTTTGGAAGAAAGGTTAAAGAAGAATTCTCTCGGGGAATCAAAGTTTCTGGGCTCTGATCTCTATGTCTTCTCCTCTGTCTCTGCTTGTCCTTTTATATGAGAAAAGTAAGTCTATTTATAGACTTGGCTTTTTGTGCGTAAAACTCAGCAAAAGTTCTGTCTTTACGCTAATAACTGCCGCCCATGACTGAAGTCATCCTCTACATACGTTGATACGTGTCCCATGATTTCAATAAGAATAGGATGCACGTACACACGTTCTTCGAAATGTGTGGCATAAAAACCACGTAGGCAAACCACGTTCCAAACTAATCAGAAAGGATAGGGCGTAAAAAATAACCCAAATATACCCTGAGCGTAAAGCAGTAGACTAGGCGTAAAATAGCCCTAAAATGGACTTCCCGCGTAAAGTGGTTGATAAAACAACCTTGAGCGTAAAAGTAGCCCAAATAAACTTTATGCATACGTCAACTTTGAGCGTAAAAAGGCTCATATAGTATTCATGCGTAAAAGAAGCCATCTTGTGAGCGTAAAAGTAGCTCAGTCCACATACTAAACGACAAATATGGATTTCTGTGTAAAACAAATCCCTTCGAATCCTGTGTTATACGCCGTCAGTAGATCTTTATGTCAGACCCATTATTACTTTGCATTAAATGCATGA
Source organism: Iris pallida (assembly GCA_029216955.1). Classification (NCBI taxonomy): domain Eukaryota; kingdom Viridiplantae; phylum Streptophyta; class Magnoliopsida; order Asparagales; family Iridaceae; genus Iris; species Iris pallida. The sequence goes on along the minus strand of JANAVB010001995.1, from coordinate 618,426 downwards.
TTTGAAAATTTGTCTCTGCGTGTCCCTGGCGTAAAAATGGTTGGCATGTCCCTGGCGTAAAGCAGCTGATCTGTCCCTGGCATAAAGCAGCTTGTTTGAGTGGAAAGCTCTTATCCTTTTGACTCAGTCTATAAACATTTTTTTACGCTCCTACAAGACCCCCTTCAAAGTTTTCGGAATTTGAAAAGTTTTTAAGAATTTCGAAATACTTTGAACATGAAAAGTCAAGAAATAGTGTCGGTCAATATTCAACCGTCATAATAAATTTTCTTTCGAAACGTTCGAACGCCTCTTTATTTCCCTGAGTTGCATTAATAATGATCAGTTTCCCATAAGGAATATGAAGAGTTGATTTGATTGTATATATAAGGAGAAGTTTTTTTTTATTCTCACTTTTCATCCTCATACTGTCATGGCACCGAAGAAAGAGACTAACAAAGAAAAGGCTCCGAGATCCAGAATTGACATAGAGACGGAGATCGAGCGAGCATGTAACTTTCTAGAGTGCTTTGGACTGACTCCAGCAATCTTCGTTCGTATAAATGGTGGTCCCTCAACTGCGTACGAAGGATCAGGTGATGCAGAAGCATTCCTCAATCTGATGCATCGTTCCGGGATCCACAACTTGCACGAGTTAGGTGCTTCCCTTCGTCAGCCCAACGAAGGAGAGAAAAAATAATGTTTTATGTAGAAGTGTCATCTACGCATTGTGACACTTCAACTTATCTATAGGGGCCTACTCCCTTTTTTTATAAAAATAAAATCTTAATATTGATTTCATCTTTATTCGTGTGGTGCATTGGTATATAGAATTGTTCTACACCTCTTTTAACTGCATCAATGGTTTTTCATTCCCAAGAGAAACAAAACAACACGTGGCAATCGTCCTGTGGTCACGAGCGCCTTTTATTAGGATCTTAACCGAAATAAGCTCACGCCAACCGTTTCTTCGACCCTTTATAAATAGCTGAGTTAAAGAATGTTTTATGTATTCTCATTCTCATTCTCATCTTTTCTCTCCAAAGATAGCTATTTTGCAAGATTTCATTCTCCAATAAGAGATTGATAATGACGATACTTTCCGATGTCGTTCCTCTGTACGCCCGGTCATCAGACATCGATTCAACCACTCTTAGAGCCGAACCATCTGATCTTGATGGTAAGTTTGATTCATAAAACAATCTTCTGTCTTTGAGCTTTTTATTGAAAACAAATACCTATCTTTAATAGATAAGGCACGCCTACTGAAAATGAGCGCGAATCCTTGACAGATAAGGAGCGCATGAGACATAAGTGCAAAGGCGTAAAGCCTCGTAGATAAGGTACACATGAAAACACTGGCGTAAAAACTCGGGCGTAAAGCCTTGTAGATAAGGTGCACATGAAACACTGGCGTAAAGCCTTTGTAGATTAAGTGCACATGAAACACTGGCGTAAAACCTTGGGCGTAAAGCCTTGTTGATAAGGTGCACATAAAACACTGGCGTAAAACCTTGTAGATTAAGTGCACATGAAACACTGGCGTAAAACCTTGTAGATAAGGTACGCCTGTTGAAGACAAAACAAGGTGCGTAAGCATCTGTTTTTAGTTTTAATTGGCTAATCTGCGTCCGATGATACTTCTATTTAAAATAATTTTTCTCTGCTGTCTCCTGCAGAAGTTTGGTTGAAGAACTTTTGCAGAACCGGTATTGGCGACTTGGATGCTGTGAGGAGCATTCTTCTGACATCAACATCAGGAAGCTCATGCGCTTTTGACGCGCAAATCAGACAACTCAGAACTCTTCGTGGGATAAAAGGGTCTTCCTCAGATGGTAGGAAGAGCCTTTATACACGAAAAGTTAGATGGTGGAGTCAACTCTATCCCAATAAATTGGGTAGTAGAGTTCCTTTCACGACAGAACTAGGAATCGTATTCCAATGCTGGATACATTCCTATCTCTTCTGAAGGGCCGCCATTTCTCCACCAATTGTATTGGCAACAACGCATCTTCGGGCTGCCATACTCTGGGATTCTCCTCTCGTCTGAGAGAGAAGACCAGAGTTAATTCCTACTGTTCTGGTCGCCATTGAGGCTCAAACAGCAAGGAATTGATACCAACAACGAATCCGATGAAGAAGATCCAAAGAAGAAATAGATCTCGATTAGGTCATCGTTGTTGTATAGAATGAAAATCCAAGATGTAATATATTTCCATTATGATTTGTAAGAAAGTCTAAGAAATGTAATAGACTTTTATGATGATAAAGTGAGAATGGAATGACAAGTCTTCTAAACTCAATAATTTATATCTATCCAGAGGTAATATAGACATAAATGAAATCTCGTTTTCTGTTTAAAGTGTACAATACTATCAGAGGTAATATTGTAACACCCAGTTTTTCAGAAGTGGGTAATTTTGAAATTTTATAATTATAATTATTATTTAATGATATTTATTCATATTATAATTTTTAGTGATTTTTAATTATTTTTAAACTATTTAAATTTATGACTTGTAATTTTTGGTGTTTTGCTAGTGAACAGTAGAGACTGCCTACCCTAGAGCCTAGCCATGTAATTAGGGTATTTCTGACATTTTAGGATTATTTGGATTTATTATAATTTATTTGAATTTATGGGAATTTTTAGAATTTATCTTGGAATTGTTTGAATGAGGGTTGACTAGTGTTGACTAGGAGACTAACCTAGTGACTAACCTAGGTTAAGACCACTTGGTTAGGTTAAGTAAACTTGGTTTGACCTAATTTAGTGAGGGTTAAGTCATTGGAACTTGTTTGGAGAGATTTGGAGTTGATTTGACTAATATGGCTTATGACTTCATAAGTCATGACTAATGACTTAGGCTTAATAGTCCATTGGCCCACACCATGAACCAACCCTAACCCTAATCAGCCCATGAAAGCCACTATTGACCATTTCCTATCCTATTTAATGTCCCTCAAAGTTAGGGCTAGCCTCCATTAGAAAGTTCTTGTCAAGTTTTAGAAAGAGGTAAGCCCCCATCTTCCATAAATCCTAGTAAATCCATTTTAATTCCTTTTTAACCCAAACAAATTGCATTGAGTCCTAATTTTCCTCTACTTGCTGTTGGTAATAACTATTCTCAGATTTGGAGATCATTGGAGGAGTTTGGCCATCAAGAGGAGCACCTCTTTGTGGAGCTTTTTGAAGCTTTTGATACTCAGAGGTATATTCAATTCCTCACCATAGAATTCTGTAATTTTTACATCATTAGGGAGCCCTAGACCTAACCTAACAGTAGGAATAGGAATCCCTAAAATTTCGTGTCCTTTCGTGTCCAAACTGGACACGTATCAGTGTCTAGTTTTAGGTGTTTGATGAAATGCTCCAATGGGCATTTCGTGTGAATTTTGGGGAAATGTTTGAATATAAAAATAGTATTTGACCTCGCTTATAGGTTTCTTGTGTCTTTGTGTGTTCTTGGTGACGTGTCGAGTCGTGTCGGGCATGTGTACACGCGGTCGTGCACACGTGCGCGCAGGCACTGTGCGTGCCCTGCCACTCGGGCATGATTGCGACACGGACATGCCACCCCGACACTTGAGACTTGACACACATCAAGGGGCAATGTCTGCCACCCCGTGTGTCAAGTTACACGAGGCCACGTGTCGTATCGGACACGCACGAACACGTGCACCGTTCTCGCACTGTGCAATTTTCTGTTGAAAACGTGCACTGACACGCGTGTCTCGTGTCGTGTACACGCGACGTGGACACGTGGCAGAGTGCCATATCCCTAGCCCTAGTCTAGGTCGACACGTGGACACAATCGCGTGGGTTGTGTCACTTTGTGTCGTGCACACGAGCGACGTGAACACGTACATGAGGATTGTGCACACTGTGTCCAGATTTATTGTTTTTGGTTTTATGATGTTTGGGCACGTTTGTGTCCACTTTTATGGACACAAATACATCACATATCATGTACACACTGTGTTTTTATGTTACCAACCATTAAATTCTTATTTTAATTTGAATTTCATTGTTGATTCCCATTTTCCTATTTTTTTCTGATTTACCTAGTATCAGCTATTCTTGTTCTGTCCAGTTTTACTAAATTCGATTTTGTCTTCATTTTAACCCATTAATCACTGTTAATTAGTGTAGATTAAATCCCTAACTTATGTACCTATATGAGTTCTAATAGTGTGTTGAAAATTGGGTTGTTTGGATGGGGTTTTGGTTCAAACCTGAGATTTAAAATAGGGACTGTTTTAAATGGTTTTTAAGTGTTCATGAGTTGTAGAAACCTGAGTTTAAGATATTAGAAATCTGAGTTTGAATATGGATGGGACTGTTTTACTGAGAATTCGTTTAAGGACTATTTTAACAGTTATTGGGTTTCCTTCCTTTTACTATACCTAAGTATTCATTCATAAGACCTGGGAATTGAATGGGGGATGTTGTTTTTCCTTTAACCGTTACCTGTGATGTCCTCCTTCAATTTTGAACTGAAACAAATTGATTTCTCTGTAAATCTGGTATTTTGAATGTGGGATTTGAACCTGAGGAATAGGTTCTGTGTTCTTAGACTGAATAGTAATCTCTTAACTGAGAATGGTTCATTTCTTATATTTGACTCCCTTGATGTGAATCTGAGATGAGGGGGGGGCTGTTTTGAACTGTCTTAAAACTGAGATTGGGAGTGTCCTAATATTTTTCCAGATTTTGCATGCCATAGCTAACATACCATATGACACACACACCCTCTATATATCACAACACTCTAGCCTAACACTCACACACACCCTCACATTCACTCATGACACACACCACACTTCTTGACACTAGTGCACCCTCATGTATACACTCACCACACACTTTAGCATATCCAAGTATCACTCACACTCTTGTATTCATGTACCCTCTCTCATACCATTCACTATTTCATGCTCACTACCACACACACACACATGCATCACTAGTTCACACACCCTCTCTTCACTCATGTATCACCACACTTTGATACTCTAGCTTAGTACACTTGTTTGCCATGAAATATAAAAAAACAGAACAATTATCGGAGGACCGGACTTTTACTTCACGTTACAAACTCGCTTGTACAAAGAAAGCCTAGAGACGAAAATCTAGGTACAGCAGTCTAAGTACAATTGTTTATTTTAGATTCTGTGGGGTGACGATAGAGGCTCGGGAAGGCGACGACAGCCCTGCCTTACTCCTTAGACGATCGGTATGCAGCCTTGGCTCCTGTGAAGAGATGATTGGCGTTACTGAAGGAATGCTCTTCTTGCTCTCCCTCTATTGCTCTTCTGGCTTCTCTCTCTCTCTCTCTGTGTATTTTTTTTCTCTGATAGCGTATATCTCTCATTGTCTCTCCCTTTTTTGCAAGGGAATGGCACCCTACTATTTATAATAGTGGAGGAACATCATTAGGGTTTGGCTGATTATCCATTCTCAAAGTGGCGGTAGCCTGATGCTTAATCAATCTAGACCATTAGTTTTAAGCGTGAAGGATCTGAGCCATAAATGGGGATAGCACTGAATCCTGCGGATAATTAATGCTGATTGCTTTAAATCTTCATGATTGGTTGTGTAGTTTGGATCTCTTACCACGTGTCCCATTGGCTTGATTATGAATGATATGACCTGATCTCATATGAGGATAACGTTAAATATGGTCATTGGGATCTGGTAAATCTTTGCATCTCATAATTATCTTTGCTACCAGCTGTCAAGTCTGGGAGATCATTGAATCTCTGCCACATGTCTTAATGATGGACTCTGCCAAAGCCGTATGACATCCATGAACCGCATGAGGCAGCATCTCGGCGAGCCGCATAGGTATAGTATTTACGAGCCGCTTGGTGAGCCGCATAAGTGTAGTAATCGCGAGCCGCATGGGATGGCTTCTTGGTGAACCGCATAAGTGTAGCAATCGCGAGCCGCATGGGATGGCTTCTTGGTGAGCCGCAGGAAGACGATTCTTGCCAGCCGCATGAAGCTGTTCTTCACTGGAGCCGCATGGGGGTAGTCACGTGTCAATCTCGGATCGTGTCAGAGATTTTCTCCTATTTCCCAAGAGTCTGTTATTATGACAGGGCCATTATGACACTTCATGTCAGAGCCGTCAGCTGTCAAATCATGGCAGAGCATTAAATAGGGCCATTGCTCGATGGCCAGCTATGTGAAGGGGTCTCGTGGGTACATGTGGCGTTGAGCCGCATATCTCTGTGAGCCGCATGTACTTTTGAACCGCATACGGCTGGAGGACTCTTTGAACCGCAGGACTGTCCCTATGTAAGCCGCATGGACTCTCCTGTCCGAGCCGCATGAGACTAAGAGTCTCTCTGAACCGCATGGGACTGCTCCTGTATGAGCCGCATGGGGTTCTCCTGTTCTGAGCCGCATAGATCATCGTTCTGATATTTTCCATGCTTCTACAAGACCCCCTTCAAAGTTTTTAATTTGCAAAATTGAAATACTTTGAATAAGAAGCATGGCCTTTATTGACCGCATAGATGATTCAGCCGTATGGATTTATCTGGCCGTATGAGCTGTAAGGCCGCATAGACTTTTTGCCACGTGTCCTAGCCACGTGTGCAAATTTTCTGCATTAAATGCCCTTGATTCGCCGCCTCTTGGGGGAGGATCCCAAGGGTCAGTTTTGTTTTGACCGAAGCGGTTTATTCTTTTAGGCGGCACGTGGATCGAGGCGTTTGTTTGATTTTTCGAGCCTCCTTCGCCTATAAATAGGAGTAATTTTATTCTTTGAGGGTTTCTTTACCTTCTCTCTTTTGCTCGAACTTCTTGTTGCCGACTTCCTCTTCGTCTTCTCCTATCAGCGATCGGCAATGGCTCCCAAGAAGACTGCTGCTGCTACGGGCAAGAAGGCTGCGTCATCTTCTGCGACGACGAAGGACAAGAAGGCCGTGTCTTCATCGACTGCGGCGGCGAACGTGGCGGCTCCTCCGACGGCTGGCGTGCCTGTTTTTCACTCCGACGTTCACCCGCCTATTGCTGGTAGGACCATCAATATGAACTGCCATGGCTACGTCGTATATCTTATGCACGAGCCTATATTCCCAAGTATGCTGTGTGTCCGACTCATATTCGGGCCGCATGGGATATGACCCAGGCCTGAGCCGCATGAAAGTTGTTGCATAACTACTTCATCATCAGGGCCGCATAAGCTCATCTGGACTTGGACCGCATGAGCTCTTTCAAACTGAGCCGCATAAGCTTATTTCGAAGTGAACCGCATAAGATTATTTGAACTGGACCGCATAAGCTCATCCGCGCTGGACCGCATAAGCCTGTTTCGAGCCGAATCATATAAGCTTATTCGAATCGGACCATATCCGCATATGCTCCTTTCGAACCGCATAAGCTCATCCGTACTGAGCCGCATAAGTTCATTTCGAGCCGAACCGCATAAGCTTATTCGAACTGAACCGCATGGGCTCTTTCAAATTTGAGCCGCATAAGCTCATTCGGACTGACCTGTATGAACTCTTTCAAACTGAGCCGCATGAGGCTATACTGAGCTAAGCCGCATAAGCATCACGTAGTTTTGTGTTTCAGCTACCTTTTTGACTTGTTTCTTTTGCTTTATCTTCAGTGAATCTGCCAGTAAATCCTGCGGAGGAACTTATAGTGGGTTCAAATTAATTCGCCTTGGGCGTGCGTCTTGACGACTTAATTAAGCATGTGTTGAATCAATTCCCTGCTGATGAGCCTTCGGAGAGGTTGAACGCCATCGAGAATCAGACCCTCCATTACCTCCGTTCCATGATGAATACTGGGAAGCTGGATGGAAAATACCTGAAGCCTTCGTTCCTTTTTGGAGACGCTTTAATCATAAAGAATCCTCGAGTATTAGAGATTTCCGAGAACCGGGATTTTTCTTTGGATGGGGTGGCAATCCATATTCCTCTCATGGAACGTCATTATCCTCTGTCGTGGTTCAATATGGTGTTGCTGGACAGGAAGATGGTGTGTAACTTAACTCCTACTCAATCAGGAATGTTGATGGGCAACATCCATTATAACCCGAACATGCGGTCAGCGTACGCGGGTAAGGATTCCGTCCTCCGGCACATGATGGGTCTGGCCCCGGGCTCTTTCATGAATGTATACGGTCCCAACTTCACACTCACTCAAGCTGATACCTTCCTGAATCGGCTTGTTCGCAAGAAATCTTATCACGTTGGCAGGCTGGCATTGCCGAACTGGATAAACCCCACTTCTACGTGGGCCCAGTTGACCACTTGGGTTCTGCAGACCTATGGAACATTCTTGCGGGAGGTGGGACTTTACCATGCCATTCGGGGCACTTGTCACAGGCTTCCTATCAATAAACCACAGTTTATGGCGCTCTTGGAGATGTATAGCCGGCGAACGGGGACGTTCTTTGCACCCGGAGGAGAGTTGGGGCTTGCTCTCCATGAGATGTATACTGTCTCCAAACTTCCGTGGGGGAATTTGCCTTTCGAGGTGTATACCCCGTCGAATGAGGAGTTTGGGGACTTGAACCGACGACTCCCAGTGTCACGCCCCAGAACCAGAATACAGGAGAGCGGAGGCAGACATAGCCAGCTACGTATAACGGAATGGAATTCACACCGCTATACGGTCACGGCTGTCTAGATATGTGAGGGTTTCACTACAATCCATCAGTCTCTTAAGGTCATAAAATAGCCTATTGTCTCAATCACAAGTAAGCAGATAAATGTTACAAGATGTAAGATCACCAAATATACAATAGTAAGGCATCCCAAACATTACATATTCAGCTGATCATGAAGCTAGTCGTTACAAAATGTGAGGACTAGCAAGAGTTTTAGTCATACATGATCAACCCTAGGTTGCCAATCATGTTACAGCCCGTAGGCAGACAGTAAGTAAAATGTACACGAGCTAACACTTGCTCGGCGGCTAAACGCCTCAAAAGAATAATTTTACAATAGAGTGGGAGAGCAAAAATAAACCCACTCGTTGCCCTGGTTACGCCTGGTGTTCACCATCGGACTGGAAAACCGGTAGATCCTCTGGAGCTGCTCTGGTATCTGGCCATACAAAACCAGCTGGGTCAGACCCCAGAAAGAGTAAGTGCCACAAAGGAAGATTCACTTAAGAACTAAAACCAGCAATCAGCACAAGAGTATAATTACATAATAAAAGACAGTAATTTAAGAAAAGCATGGCAGGATGATATACGATGAGATAACCATAGGACTATTCAGATAACCAGGTTACAACCCGTAAACCAAACAAGGACCGGGGTTGTAACCCTTCGTCTGAGCAGAACTTGGAATTCTCACCATTTATCGACAAGATAAAAGAAGGATTCAGGACATGTAACAATCTTGATATTGAATTAAGTAAGCACGAGTAATCATGTCATGTCATAACCTTATACAGGATCGGGACGAGACAAGCTGGACTAGACTCCATCCAATCAATCACGACCAAGCAAAGAGTACGGCTTGATAGTTAACTAACTAGGGTTATCACATGCCTAATTACTAGCAAGATGCAGTGAGATTATTCCACAGCCACAAGCCCTGCAGACCATCCAGGCCATCCGGACGCAATCAGGGATTGAATTCAAGTGGGTACATCGTCCAGGAAACGCATGTACCCTTTGGTGACTTAGAGGGTGCAACACATGACAGTGTGCTGGAAATGTGCCCTACTCGACGGCAGGCTACAGATCCCAAGTGGGGCGCTCAGATAACGGGATTGCCTGTAGCTGGGAAATCTCTTCATGACTACTAGATTTATTCTAGTTGTTAGCCTTAGTCCATTTCAGTAGGTACTCCTGACCGTGGTACTCAGGAGTCCCTGTCCTAGACAAGATGCAAGATAGGACTGGTTTATTTATACAAGCACAATCGCCCACGGTGTCCAAGTTATTATACAGGTCATGTCATGTCAAGTAGCCGTCGTAACAGCTATTCGAGATAATCATGTCAGGTTATCATGCCAAGTGTACTTGTCAGGAGTGTGCCACGACGGGCCACTATCAGGTCATGTCAGGTTACTCATGTCAGGAGTGCACCACTACGGGTCACTATCGTGTCAGGCTCAGTTATCAATTCCAAACATATCAAGTAAATTCGTGATTACCAAGTTCAGGACAAAAGGCGTAAGGATATAAAATGGACGTTAAATATCTAATAAAATATCACAATACAGGGCTATAGAAGAGCCAAACTTAAGGAAAATAAAACCAAACTAACACGCTGACATAAGACCAAGTTTGCCAAAGGCCATACGCTCAGGTCATACGCTCAGGTCAAGCTACGCTCAGGTCAGGCGTATGCAAGTCATACGCTTCCAAAAGGCAGCGTATGGAGTCCATACGACTCCTTGTCAAGCAAGCGAGCGTATGCAAGTCATACGCTCCCAAAAGGCAGCGTATGGGGGTCCATACGACTCCTTGTCAAGCAAGCGAGCGTATGCGAGTCATACGCTCCCAAAAGGCAGCGTATGGGGTCCATACGACTCCTTGTCAAGCAAGCGAGCGTATGCGAGTCATACGCTCCCAAAAGGCAGTGTATGGGGACTGCGCTGCGCTAAAGAGCGCACGCAACTCGGTGGCACAAGCTAAAAAGCTCGTGCACTGCTCACTGTCTTCTCCAAACAGCAAGAACTCCATGGGTTGAACCCAAAGCTTCAAAAGTCCATAACTTGGTCAAAATAAGTCCAAATCCAACTTTGCAAAGTTCTATCTTGGGTGAAATTCAATTCTCTCCAATATAAGAACATCAAAACCCATAAAAATACAACTTAAATAGATCAAAACCATGCAAAACCAAAAATAGAAAAAACTTAGGTCTAGAACAATGGAGACTCCAAATCACAAAATGTCAAGTTCTAATGTTGATCACCATGGCCTAATCTAGCTAATAGATAAATAAAAAGTGGTTCTCAAGTGGTGGCAAGGTGCACTTGCCTAGACCTCTCACTCTCTCTCCCTCTCCTTGGTAGGTAAGGAAGTAATGGGGAAGAAGAAGATGAGTAATGAAGAGAGAGAAAGAAGAAATGGCAATAAATATCAAAGGTGGTGGTAGGTAGGGGGTTTATCCATGGTTCATGATGAACCAAAATAATCCTAAACCGAACCAAGCCAACCCAAACCAAGAATAAACCAAGCCTAGGGAGGAAATTAAGCAAGGAAATCATGCAATACAAGAATAAATACATACACGTATTCCAGAAATACGTAATACGAACCGCAGGCATTACAACTCTACCCACCTTAAAAGAATTCCGTCCTCGGAATTTAATCAAGAGGCTAGAGTGGCAAGGACAAGCTAGACTAATCACAGGCAAGCTATACTAAGCAATCAATCATGCAGTCATGTATGTAAGCAAAGAAATTAAAGGCACGAGAAAGAGGGAAGATATCCTGCTAGGAACCTCTCGGCCGGTTCTGAATCTGAGCTTGGACCTGAGCATACTGCTGGGGCCTCTGCAGCTGAAAAGCTAAGGCCTGAGGCGGCAATGGCCTCTGCAATGGATACTGCTGCGGCTGCTGGACTGGGGCTGGTCCCCTTACCGAGGGACTAGTCTGGACCGAAGAGGAGGAACCAGCTCTATTCGGGCAGGACCCTATCATGTGGTCCGGTGCTCCACAAGCTAAACACAATCCCAGTGCTCTGCGATACTCCGAAACAACATGTCCTGGCTTCCCACAATGAGTGCAGCCCATTGCGGAAGACTGCTTCTGCTTCTGTTGCTGAGGGGACGTGACCGACGTCACTGAGGCCGCCTGCCTCGGAGTACCAATTGTCAAAGCCCTGACTGCCGGGACTGGTGCTGTCGACTGGGTCATCTGGCCGTGAGATCGCTTCCGACCTCCGGTCCTGTCAACTATTCTGTGGGAGGTATACTCGTGCCTCATAGCTGCCCTCAATACTGTATCAAAAGTCTGATGCTCAAACTGTTCCACTGCCAACAAAATCTCGAGGTGGAGCCCTTGCTGGAACCGCTGGGCTCTGTCAAACTCGGTCGCCACCAAAGTGGGAGCAAACTGACTAAGCCTGGAAAACTCGGCCGCATATTCGTCGACCGTTCTTCCTCCTTGCTTTAGGTTGGTGAACTTGGTCTGCAGATCATACCGAGCCACCGCATCGAAGTACTTAGTCTGGAATCTCTCTCTAAATAGTGCCCATGGGATAGGGGCCACTAATCCCACGGCCTGTGCTGCCCACCAGCTGCGGGCAAGATCCAATAACTGCAGGCGCACAACGGCCACCTTCTCGTCTTCTGGGGTTCTGGCTGCCTCTAGAATGACTTCTGTGTCCTGGAGCCACGCGTCAGCAGCGATAGCATCTTCACTGCCATCAAAGAATGGAGGGTTCAAGCGCTTGAAGCTGTTCGCTGTACTGTTCCTTGGATGACCGCCTCTGTTCAGAGCATCTTCCACTGCCTGGTGCAAGGCATTGCCTCTACGATCCTGGGAAGCTAACAATGATCTGATGAGACCCACCAAAGTGCCATCATCAGGCTCTGCAGGCTGGACTGGCTGAACTGGCGGCTCTCCTCCAGTAGGTACGACTCGAGAGGCTGCTCCTGAGTGCTGGGCCTGATCTTCTGGTTGTTGCTGGTCCGCGGGAGGTGATCTGTCTTGCTGGTCGGTAGGACCACGAACAATACCGCTGAAGAAGACGACATAGGAATAATAAGGAAGGACCAGGACAGATCAATGATTGCAAGCATGTGATCAGGACAAGAATTTTCAGGAATCAAGAGGATACGAGCAGAGATCAAGGGCGAGTACTGATTGAGATATCTATTCGGTAAACCCTCACATATCTTGATTTACAAGACCTGCATGGGCCACCACTTAAACCATGTCACGCCCCAGAACCAGAATACTGGAGAACGGGGGCAGACATAGCCAGCTACATATAACGGAATGGAATCCACACCGCTATACGGTCACGGCTGTCTAGATATGTGAGGGTTTCACTACAATCTATCAGTCTCTTAAGGTCATAAAATAGCCTATTGTCTCAATCACAAGTAAGCAGATAAATGTTACAAGATGTAAGATCACCAAATATACAATAGTAAGGCGTCCCAAACATTACATATTCAGCTGATCATGAAGCTAGTCGTTACAAAATATGAGGACTAGCAAGAGTTTTAGTCATACATGATCAACCCTAGGTTGCCAATCATGTTACAGCCCGTAGGCAGACAGTAAGTAAAATATACACGAGCTAACACTTGCTCGGCGGCTAAACGCCTCAAAAGAATAATTTTATAATAGAGTGGGAGAGCAAAAATAAACCCACTCGTTGCCCTGGTTACGCCTGGTGTTCACCATCGAACTGGAAAACCGGTAGATCCTCTGGAGCTGCTCTGGTATCTGGCCATACAAAACCAGCTGGGTCAGACCCCAAAAAGAGCAAGTGCCACAAAGGAAGCTTCACTTAAGAACTAAAACCAGCAATCAGCACAAGAGTATAATTACATAATAAAAGATAGTAATTTAAGAAAAGCATGGCAGGATGATATACGATGAGATAACCATAGGACTATTCAGATAACCAGGTTACAACCCGTAAACCAAACAAGGACCGGGGTTGTAACCCTTCGTCTGAGCAGAACTTGGAATTCTCACCATTTATCGATAAGATAAAAGAAGGATTCAGGACATGTAACAATCTTGATATTGAATTAAGTAAGCACGAGTAATCATGTCATGTCATAACCTTATACAGGATCGGGACGAGACAAGCTGGACTAGACTCCATCCAATCAATCACGGCCAAGCAAAGAGTACGGCTTGATAGTTAACTAACTAGGGTTATCACATGCCTAATTACTAGCAAGATGCAGTGAGATTATTCCACAGCCACAAGCCCTGCAGACCATCCAGGCTATCCGGACGCAATCAGGGATTGAATTCAAGTGGGTACATCGTCCAGGAAACGCATGTACCCTTTGGTGACTTAGAGGGTGCAATACATGACAGTGTGCTGGAAATGTGCCCTACTCGATGGCAGGCTACAGATCCCAAGTGGGGCGTCCAGATAATGGGATTGCCTGTAGCTGGAAAATCTCTTCATGACTACTAGATTTATTCTAGTTGTTAGCCTTAGTCCATTTCAGTAGGTACTCCTGACCGTGGTACTCAGGAGTCCCTGTCCTAGACATGATGCAAGACAGGACTGGTTTATTTATACAAGCACAATCGCCCACGGTGTCCAGGTTATTATACAGGTCATGTCATGTCAAGTAGCCATCGTAACAGCTATTCGAGATAATCATGTCAGGTTATCATGCCAAGTGTACTTGTCAGGAGTGCGCCACGACGGGCCACTATCAGGTCATGTCAGGTTACTCATGTCAGGAGTGCACCACTACGGGTCACTATCGTGTCAGGCTCAGTTATCAATTCCAAACATATCAAGTAAATTCGTGATTACCAAGTTCAGGACAAAAGGCGTAAGGATATAAAATGGACGTTAAATATCTAATAAAATATCACAATACAGGGCTATAGAAGAGCCAAACTTAAGGAAAATAAAACCAAATAACACGCTGACATAAGACCAAGTCTGCCAAAGGCCATACGCTCAGGTCATACGCTCAGGTCAAGCTACGCTCAGGTCATACGCTCAGGTCAAGCTACGCTCAGGTCATACGCTCAGGTCAGGCGTATGCAAGTCATACGCTTCCAAAAGGCAGCGTATGGAGTCCATACGACTCCTTGTCAAGCAAGCGAGCGTATACGAGTCATACGCTCCCAAAAGGCAGCGTATGGGGTCCATACGACTCCTTGTCAAGCAAGTGAGCGTATGCGAGTCATACGCTCCCAAAAGGCAGCGTATGGGATCCATACGACTCCTTGTCAAGCAAGCGAGCGTATACGAGTCATACGCTCCCAAAAGGCAGCGTATGGGGTCCATACGACTCCTTGTCAAGCAAGCGAGCGTATGCGAGTCATACGCTCCCAAAAGGCAGCGTATGGGGACTGCGCTGCGCTAAAGAGCGCGCGTAACTCAGTGGCACAAGCTAAAAAGCTCGTACACTGCTCACTGTCTTCTCCAAACAGCAAGAACTCCATGGGTTGAACCCAAAGCTTCAAAAGTCCATAACTTGGTCAAAATAAGTCCAAATCCAACTTTGTAAAGTTCTATCTTGGGTGAAATTCAATTCTTTCCAACATAAGAACATCAAAACCCATAAAAATACAACTTAAATAGATCAAAACCATGCAAAACCAAAAATAGAAGAAACTTAGATCTAGAACAATGGAGACTCCAAATCACAAAATGTCAAGTTCTAATGTTGATCACCATGGCCTAATCTAGCTAATAGATAAATAAAAAGTGGTTCTCAAGTGGTGGCAAGGTGCACTTGCCTAGACCTCTCTCTCTCTCTTCCTCTCCTTGGTAGGTAAGGAAGTAATGGGGAAGAAGAAGATGAGTAATAAAGAGAGAGAAAGAAAAAATGGCAATAAATATCAAAGGTGGTGGTAGGTAGGGGTTTATCCATGGTTCATGATGAACCAAAATAATCCTAAACCGAACCAAGCCAACCCAAACCAAGAATAAACCAAGCCTAGGGAGGAAATTAAGCAAGGAAATCATGCAATACAAGAATAAATACGTACACGTATTCCAGAAATACGTAATACGAACTGCAGGCATTACACCCAGGTTCTGTTGCAGTGTATCGGGAGTTGCTGTGCCACCATAGTGCTTGTCACCAGATGGCTATAAAAATGGTGGATAGCTCTGAAGGGACCACTCTCCACACCACATCCTGGATTAATTATCTTTTTAAAGTTGACCCTTCTGGTGAAGTTACTCCTCGAACCCCTCGAACGCATAGAGAGATAAAGGATCTGATGTCAAGCGTCAAGAAGTCGCGATCCAAGAGCGACATATTTGGGAGTCAAACTGACTCTCTTAGCTATTTTTACTATGGGACCACACAGATGTCAAAGAAGGCGCTCCTGGCTAGATTTTTAATGATATGGCTACGGAACTGCGTAGTCTCGGGAGGAGCGGGTTCTATCGAGAGGATCGGTCGTCATTTCATTCTTCCTGCCGTTAAACTGGTATTTGGAGTTAGACTGGCCCTTCTTCCTGCTATGGTGTGTAGTATACACCATGGTCTTCGAACATTCTTGTCCAAGGTTATTGCGCACAAGAAGACGTTGGATTTTGAGCGCATAGAACTGCCTTTCCACTATTTGATGGGGTGGTTGGCAATGCCCTACAAGTCTTTGATGGGACCTGGGATAGCGGAAGATGCTACAGATGAAGATGCTTTCCTTTTCAAATGCCATCGCCGGTCTTGGGAATACAACACTATGCCATCTTGTCGGAGGGCGCTGGCGAGGGTGGATGGGTGTGACTTTTTTGTGTCTGTTCCTCCCTTTTCTGATGAGGAAGTAAGAAAGGTACATCTTGATGGTACCGGGCCTTCTCACTTTCTGTCTTCGGATATGCTCACCTGGTTGCGCAACATCCGCCCCGCGCATCTGGTTTATCGCAACCGCGATAACGTGTACTTGGAGCCTTACCTACCTAGTAGGTTTTCCCGCCAATTTGGTTATAGCCAGTTATTCCTTGATTGTCCCAACCCTTGTTTGGGCTTTGAAGGTAGCGTTCTTGATGGTGTCAGGGCGTGGAATTATTATGACGCTTATCATACTCGGGCCAGCTTCTCGGTCCCCGATGCTAAGGCGCCGAGGGAAATTTTGTACGTGGCTGCTTTGTATCACGTTATGGCGAACAAGCCTCCTGTTAATTTCGATCCGAGTACCAGTTTTATCGTGGGTACCAGTTTAGAGGAGAAGCCCAAGGGGGCTAAGGCTAGAAAGCAACTAGCACTCCAGACTCCCCTTCCTGAGTCAGAACCTTCCGAGTCGGCTGAGGAGGAGGATGATCATGATAGCGAAGACTCCCTTTCTGGTGGGGGTAAAGAAGTAACGGATCAACCGCTTCCCACACCCGATGAACCGACGGAAGATCCGTTGCTTACTACACAAGAGGAAGTAGTGAGGGAAGAACATCCTTCAGCTGTGTCTGGTTTCTCACGTAAACGAGTCAGACGCGAGTCTTCTGACAGCAGAGCGACCTTTTCTGTGAAGAGAGCTGCCGTTAGGTCTCGTGGATTACTTATTACCGAGAGGGGTGAAGGTACAGACGCTGTTCCGGAGGTAAGGCCAAGTCGGAGCCATCTCTTTGTTGTAGTTTTCTTTTCTTTCGGCAGTATGACTTAATCACTTTTCTTTGTAGGCGTCTGATGAACCGGCCTCTCTGGAATCGTCTACTTCCCCCGGAGTTGATCCGGCCCTTGCTACTTTGATTAGCGACATGTGTGCCGCGGTCCTTTCTGTGGGAGCTCTCTCAGCGACGGCTGGAAGCTCCCAGGTTGCTGAGGCCTCGGTCCGGGGTGACAAAGGTTTCCTCGGGCCCGTCTCTGAGATCGCTGAACTTCAGCAAGGCGACGCCGATCTCGGTGTATCCCCCCCGAGGATGTCAGGGCGGAGGAGTCTACTATACCTGACTCGGAGGCTGTTGGTAAAGAGGCTGCGGTGGCTGCAGGCGGACCTCGACCTCCACACACCTCCACTGGTAAGATAGGCCAGATATTAACTAGTGAGGGGGCTTATTTACTCTATCAACATATCCTCCGGGTCAAATCGATTCATGGTTGCCTTGGCCCTGCAGGTCCTGACCCTTTACTTCCTACCGCGGATGTTCTTGGGGAAGGCTCGGCCTGCCGTGATCTGGAAGAAAGGAGCGTTCCCTCTCCTTTGCCGTCTCATATCGAGGGGCCTCCCGCCAGCCCCGGGCAGATGGGAATGGAGCTGGCGATGGTCTCCACCTCATCGTCTGCTGATCATACGGCTCCGGAGATTGACCTCTCGACCCTGCCGAGCATTCAAGTTCTGCGGGCCGCTGAAGAGAAATTGGCCGCTGTTCACGCGTCCTTCCGTGTGGAGTTTACTTCTCTTATGGCAGGCGTGGCAGATTCTGTTGCATCTTTTTCAGTGCTGCCAGCCACACTTCTGTTGACACCGGCTTCCTCGGAGACTCTGGACGAGGTGACGCAGGACGTGGTCGACAGCTTCTATCGCCATTTAAAAAGGGGCGTAGACGCTGCTGTGGAACGGGGGACCCCTTTTTCTCTATCTCTCCGGTGCGCTCGGGGTCAGGTTGCAACTTTGAAGTCCCTTCTTGGCGGGGTGGGGTTGGCTGTACTGCTGGAGCCTAAGCTGGCAGAGGCTGATCAGCTTGTGACCCAACTACTGGCGATACGGCAGGCGGGCTTGCCTGCTGCGATTGAGTAGGAGCGGGGCTTCCTCATTGCTGCTCGGGATAGGATCAAGCTTGCTCGAGATACTGCCGGGCCAGTTGTACGGGAAGACCTTGACAAGTTCTCCGCTTCGTATGACAGGCTGGGTCGTCGGAGTCAGGCTTGTCGTGCTCGGAAAGAGTCTGCTTCTCGTGGAATCGCTGATACGAAGGAGCGAATTCTTGCACTCTAGAGGGAATTGGCCTTCTTAGAGTCAGAGCTGAAGGCTGCACAGGCGGAACATGAGTCAATCGTTCGGGAGGCCGAGAAGGTCTTCCGATCTTCTGCTAACCTGGAGCGGGCTTTTAAGAAATTTGAGGACAACTGGCAAGCTCACGCTCATCTGGAGGACGAGGCGGTGCTGACCCACGAGGCGGAGCATCGAGCTTCCCAGAGGTTTGAGCGGTCGGTTGCCTTGCTGATGGACCGTCTCAGGGCGTTATGTGCCCCGGAGCAGTGATCAGCTTTCTGTTTTCTTTTGTTTCTCTCTTTTTTTCTTTTCTTTTTTTGTAAGGGATGTGATCCCAAATGATGTAGCACTTTGAATTTTGAATAAATGAGCATGTTTTAACTCATCTTCTCTTTCTTGTACTTGTGGTGTTCGTAGAACTGGACTTGCTGGAGGATTATTTGTGGACCTGTTACCCTAGGCGTACCTTGGTTTTAGGTACGGATAACAGGTTTGGACAGGATGTCCGGAACAACCATGGCAAAGTGGTCATGGATGTTCTCGGTGTTAGAGAAAAGAATACCGTAGAGCCGCTGGGCTCCCGGGGCATGGTGAGGTGGTAGATTTGTGCTAAGAAGCTTAGCAAGGGATATTTGTGGACCTACTATCCTTGGCGTACCTTGGTCCAGGATACGGATAATGGGATGAAAGGAAACCAACATATTTGCTCAGAGGTTATGAGGACATGGCAAGCATGAGGGTTTTATCGTGGAGTCTTCCTACTCAGAGGTAATGAGAACATGGCGGAGGGACTTCACGGAAGATGTTCGTGGTCAATAGCGGACATTTTGTGGTCAACAGAGGACATTTGTGGTCAACAGAGGACATTTGTGGACCTATTATCCTTGTAGTACTCCGGTTGTGGGTACAGATAATAGGTTGAAAGGGGACCGACATACTTGCTCAGAGGTAATGTGGACATGGCAAGCATGAATGTTTCTTCGACAGAGCCTTCCCACTCAGAGGTAATGAGGACATGGCAGGAGTGGGCTCAATGAAGAGGGGTACATAGAACGACTCAGAGGTAGAAGAACGTAGAAGTTCTATGTGAGGGGGCGGTTTGTTTTTTGGTGGAAGTGACAACGACTCAGAGGTAATGAGGACATGGCTGTTTCAGAAATTTGTGGATCGATTACCCTTTTTGTGCACTGGGAGCGCGAGTAGTGGATCATGAGGGAGGATCTCTTCCAGGAAGAAAGTTCAGAGGTATAATCATACGTGACTTACTATCTGAAAGAGTGACCGGAATGTGAGTTCAGAGGCACCAGCGGGTACATAACTCGGTAATTTAGAATATTGAGAAAGTGTGAGTTCAGCGGCACCAGCGGGTACATGACTCGATAATCTAAAATGGTGTGGATGTGAGTTCAGCGGTACCAGCGGGTACATAACTCGATGAGCTGGAGAGAATGTCGTTTAGACATAATATTTCTTCAGAAACTTGCCGTTGACGGGCAACATGAGCAAGTCTCCGTTTTGTTTTGCGAGGCGGTAAGCACCGTTGGAAAATACTGTCTCAATGATAAATGGGCCTTCCCACTTTGGCTAGAATTTGTCGGCGGTCTTGTGAGTCATGACCATCGGCCTCCGGACTGCCAAGACGAGATCGTCCACCTAGAATGTTCTGATTTTGACCTTCTTGTTGAAGGCTCCAGAGATGCGTGCTTGGTATAGCTCAATTCGTTGCCAAGCTAAGAGGCGCTTTTCATCTAGTGCCTCCAATTCCTGTAGCCGACGATGGTGGTTGTCGTCTGTTGTCAATTGATGTGTGAGGGCGACACTTAGTGAGGGGATCTGAGTCTCCAATGGGAGGACTGCCTCACTCTCGTATACCAGGGAGAATAGTGTATTCCCGGTGGCTGTTCGGACTGTGGTACGATAAGCCCATAAGCATTCGCCGAGCTTCTCGTTCCAGTCATGTTTGTTGGAGGAGACAAACTTCTTGAGGAGTTTGATGATTGTTTTGTTGAATGCCTATGCCAACCCGTTTGCTGTCGGGTTGTATGGTGTCGAAGCGATATTCTGAATACGGTGCTTATCGTAAAACCGATAGAATGTGTGGCTTACAAACTGTGGACCATTATCATGGATGATCCTTCGTGGCAGTCCGAAGCGGTAGATGACGTGATGCTTAAGGAAGCTGATCACATTTGAAGTATTAACTACAGCGAGTGGGACGGCTTCCGCCCATTTGGAGAAGTAATCAGTGATCGCAAGTATGAAGCGATGTCCTGGAGAGGAAGGTGGGGTGATTGGACCAATGATATCCATTCCCCATACTTCGAATGGCCAGGACGCCACTGTCGGATGTAGAAACTCGGATGGTTGGTGAATGAAGTCCGCATGGACTTGGCAGGCTTTGTATTTTCTAGCATAATCTATCGCATCTGCCACCATTGTAGGCCAATAGTTGCCCATTCGGCGAAGACGGGCTTGCAATTTAGGACCGGGCTGGTGGGCCCCGCAGACACCATCATGAGCTTCTCGTACGGCTTCTTTGGCTTCTGCGTTTGACAGACACTGAAGCAGTAATCCGTCGCAGGAGCGGCGATACAGCATTTTCGTCTCTGTATCGTAGAAGAATCTGAGAGAACGCCTTCTGATGGAAGTGGCTTCTTTTGGATTCTCGGGCAGGATATCGTAGACGACGAAGTCGATGAATGGTTGTCTCCAATCTGGGGCATCATCGATCGTCTGTGCTAAATAACTCGCCACGAATTACACATTGTTTTTGGGACAGACCAGTTCGTGGCCTATCACATCCACTGATTGGCGATCGTAATTCGGAACTGCTAGGGAAGCGACAAGACCGGCTAAGGCATCCGCTTCGATATTTCGAAGTCTGGGGACATGTTCGATGAAGAACCCCTCGAACGAAGAGATGATGTTAATCGCTATTTGGTGATAAGGGATCATGTCTTCGTGGCGGACTTCGTATGAGCCCCAGATCTGATTGACGATTAGTTGGGAATCACCGTATGCTTCAAGGTATTCTACCCCCAGCTCTCTTGCAAGTTGGAGGCCAATGACCAGAGCGTTGTACTCGGCCACATTGTTAGAGCAGGGCTCGGTGAGGAAATAAGCTCGGTTAATCACCAATCCGGAAGGAGAGATTAGCACTACCCCGACTCCGACGACTATATTGCCCTTAGGTCCGGTCCTCGAAGCACCGTCGAAAAATATTCGCCATATATCATCGTGAGAGGTTGCATACGAGTCGACGACCTCATCTGGGATCTCTTCATATATCCTGGAGGACTCCGAGCCTGGATGGGCTGCTAAGAAGTCTGCCAGGGCTTGACCTTTGACTGTCTTTTGTGGGACAAAGATCATATAATAAGGGGGCAGCAATATTGCCCATGTAGCGAGTCGAGAGCTGAGTGCCCCTGGTTTAGTCATGAGGACCCTGAGAGGGTTGACTCGTGAGATCACATGTATCATTTGTCCGGTGACATAATATCGCATTTTTTGAATGGCGAATACCAGGGCGAGGCATTCCTTCTCCACAGCGGTGTATCGGTGCTCTGGCCCAATCATCATTCGGCTGAGGTAATATATGGCCTGCTCGTGGCCTGCGGTATTATTTTGTGCCAGCAAAGCCCCGAGGGAGTGTTCTATTGCTCGTACATAGAGCAGGAATGGTTTTCCAGGAACCGGGGCTACCAAAACTGGAGGATTTGACAAATATTCTTTGATGCTGTCGAAAGCACGCTGGCATTCCTCGTCCCATACGAATGAGACTCCTTTCTTCATGAGGTGCGTGAATGGTCGGCATCGCCCGGAGAGGTTGGAAATGAACCTTCTGATGTAAGCTAGCCTCCCTCGAAGGCCTCTGAGTTCGCAGAGATTTCTCGGGGGACCCATCTCCATGATTGCTTTCATCTTCTCAGGGTCGACATGGATACCCTGTGCAGTGATGATGAAGCCCAAGAACTTCCCGCTGGATACGCCCAGAAAGGACTTTGTAGGGTTCATTTTCAAATTGTGCGCTTGCATTAGGTAGAATACCGTCCTTAGATCCTGCAGATGGTCTCCCTTGCTACGGCTCTTAACGGCTATATCGTCAACATAGCACTCTACTGTCTTGCGTAAGTGGTCTCTAAAAATGATGCTCATGGCTCTTTGATATGTGGCACCAGCATTCTTTAAACCGAAAGGCATGACTGTGTAGCAGGACGTGCCAATCGGTGTTCGGAATGATGTATGCTTTTCGTCATCAGGAGACATTTTGATTTGGTTGTACCCCGAGAAGCCATCCATGAATGACATACGTTCGAAGTCGCAGGTATTGTCGATCATGATGTCTGTGATAGGAAGGGGGAATTCATCTTTGGGGCACGCCTCGTTCAGGTTGCGAAAGTCGATGCAGATTCGAATCTTCCCATTCTTCTTGAGGACGGGTACTATATTGGCGACCCAATCGGGATATTGCTCCTCACAAATGAAGTCGCTGGCTATCAGTTTGTTGACTTCGGCTTCGATCGCGTCCATGATGCCTGGGCGGAAGCGTCGCTGTTGTTGCTTGATTGGCTTCGCATCTGGTCGAATGTTGAGTTTGTGAAGAGCAATGTCGGGATTTAACCCTGGCATATCTTCATAGCTCCAGGCGAACACATCAATGTATTCTCTGACAAGTTCTAGCAGCGACTCCCGTTCTTCGTCTGCTAGGCTTTTACTGACGAAAATTGGTTTTGGAGAAGATTCGCTGCCGAGATCCACTTGTATGACCTCATCTTCAGTAGGAGGTTCTCTCAGTTTGAACCGCTTTTCCCATTGTACGTCTAATTGCTGGGCCCATGGCTCTAGCTCGAGGATTTCGGGGATGTCTTTGTCTTCTTCGTAAGCGTCGGCGAATGCCATGTTGACTGACAAGACTTGTCTGAACACATCTCCGATGCTATTATCCGAGTCAGAAGTTGGTGACCCGGTTGAATGTGACTGCCAGTCGCATTCTTCATCTGAACTCTCAGGGGTTGTAGTAGGCGTTACATACCCTAACCCGCATCGAGTTTTGCTATAGTAGTCTCGTGGTTTGTCTGCCGGGACTGGTGGCTTCAAAGGTAATCGTCGCCCAGTACCGTAGTTCAAACCTGGCGTCGTCTCCAGATCATACCCCTGTTTCTGTATGAGATATTTGGATTGGGGGCTATAAAGATACAGAGGCAATCTTTCGGTATCTGACCTGAGGTCGGCTTCCTCTATGGTGAAGGAATACGGGTCGTTCTTTCGGCCGAAGATGATTGGATGGTCCCCTCCCTCGATTATTCGGTAAGCGTCTTCTGCTGGAGTAAGCTGGATTGCAGTGTACACATTTGTCACCCGTGTGTGTAGGTGAGTGCCTATACCGTGTTCCATAGCATATATTATACATAGCTTATTGAGCTCGGTACAGTTCAAAGATAACCCTTTATTGATGAAGTAAGGTATCTTTTCTAGGGGGATTATATCATCAGCGGAGGGAACATCAGTGTGGGCAGCCACATACTTGGCTAATTCTGGTTCCTTTTCGGCCACCCCCTGTGTAAATGAAGACTGAGAGGACGCCCTGGGCAGCTTGATTGTCTGAGGTTCAGCTGAGGGAGCAGAGCGTGGAGTTGTTGGCAGACTAGCGACCCCCAGTTTGGCACTTGACGTGGAGCGAGGAGTGGCTGGTTTGCTAGAAGTGTCAGACCTTGCATCGGGGTGACGACCCTTCTTGGGAAGGCATATCGTCAGCGGCTTGTCGGAGGGATTGAGCTTCCCTGTTTGGGGTTGACTGACTCTCGGCAGTCTGATTGTTAGTGGCCCCGTTGTAGGTCTCGGCACTTGGCCGGACCTTGGCAGCCGGATTATCATCTGCTCTTCTTGCGCCGAGAGGCTGATCGCGTCCTTCCGCAGAGTGGCAGTAAGGGGTACGGACTTGCCCGATTTGTGAGCTTGGAGGTGGATCGTCAGGGGTCCTTCTGATCCCGTAGCTGTCTCGGTATGAGCTTGTACGTCTCCTTCATCAAGGTACCTTTTTGACTTTTCGTATAGGCAGGAGCCTGAGTAGTAGGATTCGACCCCTTTGAAGGGATCGATATCAGCAAATTCTGTTTTCACGAAGCCGTATTTGTCGACATATTTGAAGCACTGGTGTAGCGTGGAAGGCACGATCATATAATCGTGTATCCATGGGTGCCCCAAGAGGATGTTGTAAGAAGTGTCTGCATCTATGACGTAGCAGGTGACTTCGAATTGGAGATCGCCAATCTGACACTTCAGACGAATCTTTCCAATAGGGTAGCTCCTGCCCGAATTGAAACCGCTGATGGCGGTGCTTGTAGATGTCAGGCGATGCATTGGGATGCGGAGATGATGTAGCAGACCCTTCGGGATGATGCTTATGGAAGAGCCAAGATCAATGTGCATCCGATCCATCTTTACGTCGCCGATGTATCCCGTGTAGTATAGCGGGCGATCATGTAGGTTGGTTTTGATGAGCATGTCCTACGGAGTGAAGACGATGTTGGACATTGCTCCCGTGCAGGCGCTGTCTTGGAGATCCACGGGTGAGTCCTCCCCGGTGAGGTTGGATTGAGCCAGATAGGCATCGGCATTTTGGAGTGCTTCGCTTAATGCAATACGAACGTCCTTGGAGAGCCTCAGGAGTTCGTACAGTGACAACTTGGCCGGTGTGTTAGCCAATTGCGCTAAGATGTCAAAGTTGTAGGGCCTCTCTAGCCCTTGGGCTGCCTCTTTTCGGAGGGATTTTCGAAGCGAGTGTCCCTCGGCCTAGGCTTATCGGTCGTCGAAGGCTGAGCCGGTCCCGGAGCATCAGTTGTAGTGGGTTGATGATTTTCGGCTGGGTTGTCAACCACAGGTTGGGATTGCGCTCCGGACCACGTGACGACGGCTGTAGCTTCCTCGTTGTCTGCCGAGATTGTATGGCAGGTCCTGACTTTTCCACTCTTCTTTTTATTGGTGGGAGATGGTGTGGGCCGAGTTACTTCTGACACCAAGTCTGGATGGACCCACATGACCTCCCCTCGTGATGTGGTGAGAGGTACTAAACCAGCAGCCTGTTCCCGGGGAGGTGGAAGATTGGTAATCTCCATCGTCGCCAGAGGGACGGAGATTACCCCGTCTTGAGTCTCCGTCGGAAGGAAGCTGCCGAATTGTACGGACACAATATTGGCCGCCACGGTTACCTCTTCGAAATCGATGGCCAGAGCGCTCGAATCGATGAGGCTTAGCAGTCGTGTGTAGCGTGGTGTACATAACGGTGGTAATGGCAGAACTTTGGGTTCTCCAGGTCAGCCGGTCGAGGCTCCCGTCTTGGTAGAGGAAGCTGAATTCTATCTCCTTGTATGAGCATGTCCAAGATAGTCTTGACGTGGCCGTCTTCAAAAGAGTAAGTAACTTGAGGCCATTGTTTGTCTACGGGCTTCGGCTCAGGTTTTTGTGCTGTATCGGCCACCATAACCTGCTTTCCCTTGCTGTCCCGATTGTTGGAGGGGTTACCCCCATTATCGTTGTTGGGACGCTTGCCCTTGCTTTCTCCTTCCGAGATGTGTAATCCCAGTTGGCGAGCCTTCTTTAGTCGTTCTTCGGCGCTTGTGGCGCTGAAGATGAACGCCTTCCAATCTTTGAATTGACTTTCGCCCATCCAGAGACTGATCGTTGGAAGCAGTCTCTTTTGACAAATTTCAATTAAAGATGAATCTGGATTTCCGGAGGGCAGCTTCATGGCGGTCTGGCGGAACCGCTCGATGTAGTTCTTTGTCAACTCCTTCTCCCCTTGGACGACGTCCATGAGAGTGGACATAGTGACGTCCTATCCTACTTCGTAGAATCGCTCCAAGAACAGGCGCTTGAAGCCGGTGAAGGAGTGGATGCAGTTGTCCGGCAGATTGCGGTACCAATCGAAGGCGACTCCTTCCAACGCCCCAATGAATAACCGTGTGAGGATAGCATCATCATGGGGCAGATGGTCGATGGTGACCTCGAAGTAAGTGATGTACCGACTTGCTGAGGTCTTGCCATCATACGGGTTGATATTGAACGGCTTATATCTTGGTGGGAACGGAACATCCCTCCATTCAGCAGGGTATGGTTGCCGTATTCTGAGATCTTGAGCGTTTTCTCGGGCATGGAACATGGCTCGGAGCTCCTGGACCTCTCTTCTTACTTCTCGGGTCTCATCTGTCGCGGTAGGGGCTGTTATTTCGGAAGGATTATTGCCCGAGTTTGGTACCACTGAGTTTGAGTCCACATTGACCGTGGGGCCTGTGCTTGTTTGATCAGGCGTTCCTCCTTGCAGAGTTGGCAGGGCTGCTTTAATCTCGTCTACAGACTTGACCAAAGCAAGTATTATGGCTTCGAGATTGTCGATGCACTGGCGATCATTGGAACCACCTTGATTGCTGTCTGTCATGAAAACCGTCCTTACATGAGGAGTGATGGAAGGAACGGTGGAGGATGTGCCCTCCGAGTCGTACCCATGCACCGAGAAGTCATCAGGATAGGTGGGAATGTTCTCTTCGGGCTCGGACTCGGAGGGAACGGTATCCCCAGCTTCAGAGCTTGCTTCGTCTTGAGAGTTACGGATGTCCTCGGGGACATCAGCGTCTGTTGTATCTGATGGGAGAGTTGTTTGTCCGGGCTCAACTCCTAAGAACATCGGATTGTTGCGGATGTTCGGAGGAGTGCTACCCCCAGTTCCCTTAACCCCCAGCGATGTGGATGATGAATTTCCTATCGCGGCAGATTTTGTCTTTGAACGGGTGTGTTGGAATACTCTGGTGGAGGACAACCGTTTAGACGATAGTTTCTTAGCTGTAGTGGTTGATATCTTGGGACTGGAGATACTTGTCTTTTTCCCTCTCCCTTCGGCGGGGACCTTCTGAGAGGAATTGTAGGAGACAACAGGAGGTGCCTCATCTTCTGAGCTCGGATGCTGTAGTCTTTGGAAGACAGACGGCCGATCTTCCGTCACTACCGCGTTGTTGCAACAGCAGTTTACGATGATTTGGGTGCAGCGATGTCCAAGCGAGGACTCTTTGCACGCCGACACTCCTCCTCTTTCCTTACGTTTGTGGAGGATCGCCTCCCGCAGGTCAGAGGAACCACTCTGTCCGTTTGCCGCCGGGGGTTGGACTCGAGCGGTTGTATACAACATCCCATCCGAGGCCGTGTGATAGTCAACGGAACGCCCCGATAGTCAGAGGTTGGGACAGCTGACTGGGCCTGATGAGCCCGCGCTGCCCTAGACTTCCTCCTTTTAGCACTTGCGGGTGCGTAATAGGAGGAGTCCAAGTTGAACACCACAGAGTCTGGCTTATCATCCAGAGAACCATCAGGGTCAGGACCGCATGAGAGACGGTCGAAGACTGATCGAGAGAAGCGTGAAACGGACGCTATGCGGCTAGAGTTGGGTACCGTGCAGGCTATCTGCATGCGGTTGTCTTCTGCCGTCGGATGAATTATTTTTGTGCGACTAGGAGCCACGACCGTGCAGGCTGGCCGCATTCGGTTGGTAATTGTGGCCGTATGGGTTTTCTACAAGCGATTGACTTTCTTAGCCGCCTGGGTTTCATTCATGCGGTTGGCCGCTGTAGCCGCATAAGCTATGCGGCTGACAGATGTGGCCACATAGGCTTTCTTTATGCGGCCGACGGATGTAGCCGCATGAGCTTTCTCCCTGCGGCTAGTACCCTTATGCGGCTCGGATCTGGTAGAGTTTCTCTTTGCCCCTGCAAGTCCAGCATCAGCCGTGGAGAAGTTAGTCCCCAGCAGAGTCGCCATCGTGTTTGCCATAAAATATAAAAGAACAGAACAATTATCGGAGGACCGGACTTTTACTTCATGTTACAAACTCGCATGTACAAAGAAAGCCTAGGGACAAAAACATAGGTACAGCAGTCTAAGTACAATTGTTTATTTTAGATTCTGGGGGGTGACGATAGAGGCTCTGAAAGGTGACGGCAGCCCTGCCTTACTCCTTGGACGATCGGTATGCAGCCTTGGCTCCTGTGAAGAGATGATTGGCGTTACTGAAGGAATGCTCTTCTTGCTCTCCCTCTATTGCTCTTCTGGCTTCTCTCTCTCTCTGTGTATTTTTTTTCTCTGATAGCGTATATCTCTCCTTGTCTCTCCCTTTTTTTTGTAAGGGAATGGCACCCTACTATTTATAATAGTGGAGGGGCATCATTAGGGTTTGGCTGATTACCCATTCGCAAAGTGGCGGCAGCCTGATGCTTAATCAATCTAGACCATTAGTTTTAAGCGTGAAGGATCTGAGCCATAAATGGGGATAGCACTGAATCCTGTGGATAATTAATGCTGATTGTTTTAAATCTTCATGATTGGTTGTGTAGCTTGGATCTCTTACCACGTGTCCCATTGGCTTGATTATGAATGATATGACCTGATCTCATTAATTATGAGGATAACGTTAAATATGGTCATTGGGATCTGGTAAATCTTTGCATCTCATAATCATCTTTGCTACCAGCTGTCAAGTCTGGGGGATCATTGAATCTCTGCCACGTGTCTTAATGATGGACTCTGCCAAAGCCGCATGACATCCATGAACCGCATGAGGCAGCGTCTCGGCGAGCCGCATAGGTATAGTATTTGCGAGCCGCTTGGTGAGCCGCATAAGTGTAGTAATCGCGAGCCGCATGGGATGGCTTCTTGGTGAACCGCATAAGTGTAGCAATCGCGAGCCGCATGGGATGGATTCTTGGTGAGCCGCAGGAAGACGATTCTTGCCACCCGCATGAAGCTGTTCTTAACTGGAGCCGCATGGGGGTAGTCACGTGTCAATCTCGGATCGTGTCAGAGATTTTCTCTTATTTCCCAAGAGTCTGTCATTATGACAGGGCTATTATGACACTTCATGTCAGAGCCGTCAGCTGTCAAATCATGGCAGAGCATTAAATAGGGCCATTGTTCGATGGCCAGCTGTGTGAAGGGGTCTCGTGGGTACACGTGGCGTTGAGCCGCATATCTTTGTGAGCCGCATGTACTTTTGAACCACATGCGGCTGGGGGACTCTTTGAACCGCAGGACTATCCCTATGTAAGCCGTATGGACTCTCCTGTCCGAGCCGCATGAGACTAAGAGTCTTTCTGAACCGCATGGGACTGCTCTTGTATGAGCCGTATGGGGTTCTCCTGTTCTGAGCCGCATAGATCATCGTTCTGATATTTTCCATGCTTCTACAACACTCTCATGCCTCACTTCATCGCACATTCACCTGTAGAACCCTAGAGGGGGGGTGAATAGGGAAATAAAAAATAACTAGTGCAACAGAAGCAATATATGACAAATAAAAATAAAGAGTGAGAAGATCAAACACAAGATGTATCCTGGTATTCTCGCTTGAGGCAATCCAGTCCCGGAACTCTCTCCGGCTTAAATCCACTATTTAGTCAAATAGTACACACAAGTTTGGATCCGAAGAACTCGCCAACTTCAACAGGAGTTTGGATCCGAAGACTCGCCAACTTCAACATACGAGTTTTCTTACGAAGGCTCGCCAACTTCAAACAAATGAGAAGAGAAACTTGTTGATCTTCTAACACGTGAAGATCGAAATTTAAAACTCTTAAATACTCTATCACTTTGGGAGAGGATGACAATTAAAAGCTTGAAGAGTATTAATGGTGGAGCTCTTGGTTGTTGGAAAATTTATGGCAAGAGTTGGTGAAAGCCTCAAGAGAGAGAGAGCTTTCTTTTATAGAGAAACCAAAAGTTGGTGGCATTTAATGCTTCTGAATACAGGCAGACCGGCATGCCGTCGGTATGTAGCGGCATACCGTCGGTATACCGGCCAAATAGTAACGGTCATATTAATGACCATTTGAGAGCATTAAATGCGGCCATTAATGCTAGTCAGAGCAAATTAAAAACCAAATATTTGAAACTCGGTATACCGTCGGTATGCAGCGGCATACCATCGATATACCGACGTTTTGGCACAGCAAGTTTTGGGTTGCTAAAAACGGTATACCGTCTGTATGCTGGAGCATGCCGTCGGTATGCCGACGATTTGTCACAGCAACTTTTGGGTCGCTAAAAATGGTATACCGCCGGTATGCCGGAGCATGCCGTCAGTATGACGATAATTTGTCACAGCAACTTTCTGGGCACTAAAAACGGTATACCGCCGGTATGCCGAAGCATGCCGCCGGTATGCCGACAATTTGTCACAGCAACTTTCTGAAC
Source organism: Iris pallida (assembly GCA_029216955.1). NCBI lineage: Eukaryota > Viridiplantae > Streptophyta > Magnoliopsida > Asparagales > Iridaceae > Iris > Iris pallida. Next base: position 587,686 of record JANAVB010001995.1, on the reverse strand, counting down.
TCTAAAAACGGTATACCGCCGGTATGCCGAAGCATGCCGAAGCATGCCGCCGGTAGGCCGCTCTGTAGGTATTTTCTTTTTGACTTGTTCTTTTACTTGTCATCCGTCCTTAGGTGTTTACAGATATACCTAGACTTTGTACAGACACGAAGACTCTAAGCAGGAGGACGCCGTCTTATGCAAGGAACGCCGATAACTGCTTCAGTCTTCGATGTAAAAGATGATAGCACTTGAACGGAAGTACTCCATGTAGTAAAGCTTCTGAGAATATTTGAATCTGAAGATACAGAAAACTAAACTACGAAGATGCTGTTAATAATTAAAATAAAATGTGCCAACAATCTCCCCCATTTTGATAATTGACAAAATAGAGAGATAGCATCTTCAGGGAGTAACTCCCCAATAGGAAGACAACTCCCCCTCAATACGTTTTCTCCCCCTTTGTCACTTAGTCAAAGATGGGAAAACAAAATAAAAAATAGCAATAATGAGAACAAGAGCATAGAAATAAAAAAAACATGTATTTATATGTAGAAGTGAAAGCTTAATACATGCAAGATGTTCATACTACAAAAGACAAATAAAAAGACTCTCCGTACGAGAGTTTGATAACAAGAGACAGACATAAACTAAGTCCCCGAAGGACTGCAAAGTACTAGGATCAACCATACAAAGGTCTCCGAAGGACCGCAAAGGACAGAACATAAAAACAAAACAAACACACATAACTAGAACACGTATTATTCGAGACCATCACCCAAAGGGAAGCCACCCCTACTCGTCCGCCGGATCGTCCCCACCATCCTGAGCTTGTTGAAAGGCACCATAAGGATCAATGTCGTCTGGGTACATGAACCCATAGGCATTGGGATCGGTGAAGCACGAACCATGGTATATTGGATCTTGAAGATTGAGATCCAGATACATGTCCCGGTCTTGAATGGTGCGCTGGATAAAATATGCTTGATCATGAAAGCGGGCTTGAATCAGATTCCCAAGGCCACGAGTATGAGCCCTCATCTGTTCCTCTGCCTGGGCCATGCACATGTCGAAGTGCTGCTGAGTCAGCGGCATGTATCGGCCGGAGGCAGGAGGAGTAGATGCGGGAGCAGCATGAGTGGAAGCTGGTGGCTCTTGGAAGGAGGAAGCACGCGAAGTCGAGGCACCACTGAAAGAGCGGGAAACAGCGAGATAGGAAGGGACGCCATCCGAGGAGCAAAGGGAGAGATCAACTTGCCAGAATTCCAGAAGGAGGGTAATGAGGGAGCCGTAGTATAGGTTCTGCTTTCCCGCCGGCATGACACACATGAATAGAAGAAGAAGAGTCTTCGGGAAGGAGAAGGACTTCCGGGCATAAAGATAATACATGCACACCAGGGCATCGCCGGTAATGGCGTCGTAGTTCCCGCCCTTAGGAAAGAGTGTATGACACACAATCCTATGGAGCTCGTAGTAAAACGGCTCCAGCTGTGCGGAAAGGGCCGGGATAGCAGGAGGGTTGGGGCCCTTGCAGATGATATGGCAGAACTCGTCGAAGGATAATGCCGCCGAGGAGTGAAGAGCAGCTAAGGATGGCAAGGCTTTCCCTCTGTCCGGGATGCCGAGGATGTTGCCGATGTCCCGAGATGTGAGAGGAAGTGACGATCGTTGACCATGGACTGAATGGCGTTGTGCTCGTCGTCGGGTAGCAAGTTGCAATAAAATAGACGGACGACAGCGGGGTAGACGGGTATTTGACGCCGAACACTACTAAAATCTGTCAAATCAGCGACGCCTCAAGGCATCGCTAAATAGGGAAATTACGTCGCTAAATCCTATTAGTGACGTATTTAGCGGCGTATGCACGTAGTCGCGATTAACCTAGTCGCTAAACAAGAAAACGTCGCAATACGTCGCTATTGCGACGTGCTTTAGCGACGCTGCTACGTCGCTAATTCAGCGAGTGCTGGCGACGTAAAGCGTCATCATTTACCGACGTGTACTAGCGACGTTAAGCGACTTGACATGCATCGATACTGACCTGGTTTGAGAGCCATATGGCGACGTTCTGCGACTTTTTCTACGTCGCTACAGTACCGACGTTTAGTGACGATCAGCGACGATATTCCTCACAGTTAGCGACGTTTTTTTTTTTGTCGCTGAACGTCGGTAATCGTCGCTGAACGTCGCTAATATTAAAAAAATAAAAAATACAGCATTTACAGCATTCCCTGCAGCGTTTGCAGTATCCCCTGCAGCATTTGCAGCATCCCCCACACCATTTATTACAGCAACAACGGTGTGTATCACGAACACAGTATCAAACAACACAGATACACACAATCACGAACACGTTTGAAACACAATCTCATCAATCAACACAGATATATGAAAATTTGTAACAACAATGTCAAACATAATGGTCCACAACTTAATTGCCAAGTATGGGAACGAATGGCTCAGAACACAACCTAAAATTCATTCTAGCATATACATTAGTGTGAATCATCTATGTTCTGTACATATGGTGTAGTACATGTTCTTATCGTATGTAGTATCTGAAGAATGTAACAGAATCAAGATGAACTCACATAATGTAATACTAAGACATCATCTACTACTATATATATAAGATATAGTGATAGATTGTCGTATCATCATTGCCGAGGGATGAGGGTCGGAGGACAGTTAACTTTATCTACGGCTACATAGTTTCTGCCTCGCCAGTCGAATGGCTGTAGGGACTATGTCCTGATCACGATGTCGTACCGTAGATTAATACAAATGGAGCTGGAGCCAAAATACAGAAACCAAAATATGATATCCACCTGAAGTGTAGAGTCGGGGGAGAAAAACTTTTCCACCCTCTCCCTCTCTCACGCTATCATCACAACTTTTCTACCTTAAGTTATGATCAAGCATCTTCCTTCTCCTCTCCTCCACAATGGCTCTGAACCCATCTGCTCCTCCCTACTTTCCTTCTTCTTATTTGACTCTCTCAGCCACATATGATATCCAGCTCAAGTGTAGAGTCGGAGGAGAAGAAGTGGACAGGAAGAGGAGGGGGAAGGAGCACAGCCGGCGGCATGACCCGAAGGAAGTACAGAGGTTTTCTTCAACATGCGTAGGAGAACTATAAGGATATATCTTTACACAACATATCACCTGGTCAAAGACCCTTAATGTGACATCCATGTTACCGCGGTATCGGAAGACTAACATGTCATAATTTTTTAAGCCGTGTGTTTTGACATAATCCTCCAACCGGATTTCAGTTCTATGTAATAATGCAAGATTACTACATAGGAGGAAAGAGTTGGAAGGATTATGTCAAAACACACGGCTTAGAAAATTATGACATGTTAGTCTTCCGACACCGCGGTAACATGGTTGTCACATTAAGGGTCTTTGACAAGATGACATATTGTTAAAAGATATATATAGTTCTCCTACGGATTTGAAGAAAACATCTGTACTTCCTCCGGGTCATGCCACCGGCTGTGCTGCTTCCCCCTCTTCTTCCTGTCCACTTCTTCTCCCCCGACTCTACACTTGAGCTGGATATCATATGCGGCTGAGAGAGTCAAATAAGAAGAAGGGAGGAGCAGATGGGTTCAGAGCCATGGTGGAGGAGAGGAGAAGGAAGATGCTTGATCAGAACGGATGGCTCAGAACACAACCCAAAATTCATTCTAGCATACATTAGTATGAATCATCTATGTTCTGTACATATAGTGTAGTATATGTTCTTATCGAATGTAGTATCTGAAGAATGTAACAGAATCAAGATAAACTCATATAATGTAATACTAAAACGTCATCTACTACTATATAAGATATAGTGATAGGTTGTCGTATCATCATTGCCGAGGAGGAGCCACTTCCCCCGGCTCTACAGAATCAATACCATCCAAGGAAGGCAAAACTGAATCAGCATTGTCTTTCGGATCGTCCTCATCAAGGCATAACGGGCTGCTCAGCGTGCCCAGCTTCTTCAACTTCTCGCTGGCTGTAGAGTCGAAATGGGAACGGGTCATCTTTGCCGGCCCGGAGCTCTGACTCGCATTCGTCGCCTCGCTACCGGTTTTCTCTCGTCCTCTGACGCGGGTCATAAGAAAAGAAATTTTGTACCTCTTCTTCACATAAACATCATTGCCGCCTTGACGCTATCCAACTTCTCGGTGTCTATATTGTCACTCGAATCTCCCCTTCGACTCGTATCGTCCTCTTATTCGTCTTTCTTTTCGCTCCCTGTCTTGCAATCATCTGCTATCACCGCCGACTCATTCGACTCATTCTCCGAGTCTTCCTCCTCCTCCTCCTCGGAGTCATCAGAGAAGGAGTCGTATGAGACGGCGGTGATAGCAGATGATTGTAAGACAGGAAGTGAAAAGACAGGCGAATAAAAGGACGATATGAGTCGAAGGGAGGATTCGAGTGACAATGTAGGCACCGAGAAGTTAGATAGCGTCACAGACGAGGAGGCTCGAGTACAAGGCGGCAATGATGTTTATGTGAAGAAGAGGTATGAAATTTCTTTTCTTATGACCCGCGTCAGAGGAGGAGAGGAAACCGGTAGCGAGGCGACGAGTGCGAGTCAGAGCTCCGGGCCGGCAAAGATGATCCGTTCCCATTTCGACTCTATAGCCAGCGAGAAGTTGAAGAAGCTGGGCACGCTGAGCAGCCCGTTATGCCTTGATGAGGACGATCCGGAAGACAATGCTGATTCAGTTTTGCCTTCCTCGGATGGCATTGATTCTGTAGATCCGTGTATAAAGAGGAAGAGATTGGGAGTAGAGTGGACCCGGAGGGAAATGAGAGATGAAGGATGGCTCAGGAAAGGGGGCAGATGAAGGATGGCTCATAACACAACCTAAAATTCATTCTAGCATACATTAGTGTGAATCATCTATGTTTTGTACATATGGTGTAGTATATGTTCTTATCGTATGTAGTATCTGAAGAATGTAACAGAATCAAGATGAACTCACATAATGTAATACTAAGACATCATCTACTACTATATATATAAGATATAGTGATAGGTTGTCGTATCATCATTGCCGAGGGATGAGGGTCGGAGGACAGTCAACTTTATCTACGGCTACATAGTTTCTGCCTCGCCAGTCGAATGGCTGCAGGGACCATGTCGTACCGTAGATTAATGCAAATGGAGCTGGAGCCAAAATACAGAAACCAAAATACAAAATACAGAATCAAATTCCTGGTTTCCCCGAAAATACAAAACACAGTTCTAATTAATATGTATTTTAAGTGTGAGAACGGATGGCTCAGAATACAACCCAACCGGAGAGGATACTCTGCAGATCCATCTGAGTAGGACGTATACTCTGAGAGATCACCTTCACAAGAATGATATCAGTAGTAGAATTGAGTGTGTACGTCCTACTCAGATGGGTCTCTCACCGTTACTATTTTTTCTGACAGCATGGTGGATGTGCTCCGTCAACAGATTCTTGCTCCGAGCCAAAACTTTGCCCCGGAGCTCAAGTGGACATCCTTGGTGTAGAGCTCGAGTGAGAGGTTCCTGATAGCATGGTGGTCTCCTTTGTCAAAGTATCCGTGCTCATCACACATTGGTTGTGGGACGAGCACGGATACTTTGACAAAGAAGACCACCATGCTGTTAGGAACCTCTCACTCGAGCTCTACACCAAGGATGTCCACTTGAGCTTCGGGACAAAGTTTTGGCTCGGAGAAAGAATCTATTGACGGAGCACATCCACCATGCTGTCAGAAAAAATAGTAATAGTGAGAGACCCATCTGAGTAGGACGTACACACTCAATCCCACTACTGATATCATACTTGTAAAGGTGATCTCTCAGAGTATACGTCCTACTCAGATGGATCTCTCAGAGTATCCTCTCTGGTTGGTTGTCGTATCATCATTGCCTAGGGATGAGAGTCGTAGTACCAATATAATCCAGAGATTGACATAGTACTAATTTATATATGTAGTCCAATACAAATAGTCTAATACAAAAACAACCCAATACAAATAGTCCAATACAAATAAGTACTAATAGCTAATGAGAACCACGCTGCTCACGCAAACGCTCAGTGATACGTTCACGCAACCACCTCGAAAAAGCGAGATTTTTGGCGCGAGGAGAGCTGTCGTCCCTTGCAAGGACTGCATGAAGAGTCCTCTCGGTCTCACTAGCTACCGGTGCTGGATGAATAGAACTTCCGGTCTCACTAGCAACCGGCGCCACTTCCTCCTTAACTGTAGAAGGAGCCACCTCAGCATTCACTGTTTCCCTTAAACGATGTGCCGCTCCTCGGGTCATGGGTGCCATCTGGTAAGCAAGCTAATATAATTGTAACATAAGCAAGCTAACTAGAGAAACCATCATGTAATTTGAGTACATTTTCGAAAGCAGATAAAGTACAATAAATTTGATTTTTTGCCAAGTAGCAGATGACGGATGGCTCAGAACACAACCCTAAAATTCATTCTAGCATACATTAGTGTGAATCATCTATGTTCTGTACATATGGTGTAGTATATGTTCTTATCGTATGTAGTATCTGAAGAATGTAACAGAATCAAGATGAACTCACATAATGTAATACTAAGACATCATCTACTACTATATATATAAGATATAGTGATAGGTTGTCGTATCATCATTGCCGAGGGATGAGGGTCGGAGGACAGTCAACTTTATCTACGGCTACATAGTTTCTGCCTCGCCAGTCGAATGGCTGCAGGGACTATGTCCTGATCATGATGTCGTGCTGTAGATTTAGGATTTAAAATATGGTATTCAGGTCAACTTAATTCGGTTAAAGGGTACTGAACAGAAAGTCTAATTATCCCATATTTCAGTAATGTCAGTGAGCTAAATCATACTCAACTGTCGAGAATACTTAGGAGAAAACTCATTCACAGGATTAGTATCCATCCTTCGTGACATAGCTAAAATTTTATAGGGCTCGATAATAATTATTAGTCAATTTATTCATCATTTTAAAACCCTGAAAATGCCCAAAAAAACTCCCAGTATCAGTAAATAGGGTTCGAACCCTAAATTAGAATTCGAATCCAAGCAAAACATCAAATTGACAGTTGATATGCCCAAAAAAATGAGATTTTTCAGTATACAGGTGTCACACTGTGAATCTCGTGTCCACACAATAGGACACGACGTGTCCAAACCAATAAAATAGGTGTCATACGAACTAGAAGCGAGTCCACGCTCTCGTGTCCCTCGCAGCGAGTCCACTGTCAGTCTTGTGTCCCCCGCAGCGAGTCCATGCTCTCGTGGACACGAACTAGAAGCGAGAGAGAGAGCTAGAAGACGAGAAGAAACTGGAGAGGAGCTACCAGAGGAAGGAGAAGGAGGAGAAGGAGGAGCTACCTGAGGAAGGAGGAGGAGGAGAAGGAGGAGACCGGAGGAGGGAGATCGCCGGAGGAGCGCCGCGGGGGAGGAGGGAAATCGCCGGAGGAGCGTCGCGGAGGAGGAGCGTGCCTAAAATTGAGGGGGAAAAATTGTGAAATGATCGAAAAGGAAACCCTCGCTGGCTATATGAAACGATTAGCGACGTCCGCATAGGACGTCATAAAACATCGCTGATATATTATAAATGGCGACGCAACTTAATATGCGTCGCTAAACGTCGCTATATCAACGACGAGTACCGACGAAATTGCGACGCACTACCCCATTTAACAAAATGTAGCCACTAGACGTCGCTATTAGTCGCTGTTGGCGACAAACAGCGACGTCTTATATTAACGTTGCTAAATCCCCAAAAATTAGCGACAAAATTTAACGGAGTCGCTAAATACGTCGCTGATTTGACTTATTTTGGTAGTGGAAGGAGGGAGGAGAGTCCGGCTTCGTCAAACAAGGAGACATGGCCGGGGAAGAGATTCCAATTTATTGCTCATCCCTTGACTACATTGTGATGAACGAAGTGTTAGAACCACAACTCGGCCGCCAAGGAATTGGTAAAGACCCGTTGGTCATACCCGTGAGGTTAAGCCACCGGGATGAAAGGGTTGAAGAAGGAGGAGGAGGAGGAGCGGGGACGCTTCGGATTGGCCATTGATGAAGGTTAGGTTTTATGAGAGGATGAGAGAAGAGTAGGGAGAAGAGATAGAAGAAATAGGGTTTTAATAGTGTGGTAGGGAGATGAAAGGTTGGATTTGAAAAAGGGAGGGTGGGTTGGGAACGGATGAAGAGGAAAGTAATGGGGGATAGGAATAGTTAGTGGGTTGGAAATAATGAAGGTGGAGTAAAAAGAGGAGTAAATGGAGGATGTGAAGAGATGGGTAATAAATATGATGGGAGGTTAAGAAGTTGAAAGATGAGAGGGTAATTAATAGGGAAGAGATTGATATGAGGGAATTTAATGAGGGTTGAGAAAAATAAAGGGAGAAGGAATAAAGGTGGGCCCAGTTCTGGATTTGAAATCCTGTCCGCCTCCATCCGGCATACCGGCGGAATGCCGACGTGTACGGACGGTATGCCGAGTTTCGAAACAGAACCTAATTCTGAATTGAAAAACGGCATGCCGCCGGTATACCGCTGTATACCGTCGATGTGCCGACCGAGAGGAATTATGGATCAAAGGATAAAATGCCTAATTCACGGCAAAGGAAGGTGAAGCGATCTTCCGGGAGCGGCGGTTTGGTGAAAATATCAGCTAACTGATAGGTAGTATCAATAAATTCAAGACGAATATCTCCCTTTTGTTGATGGTCACGAAGAAAATGGTGTCTAATTTCAATGTGCTTCGTACGTGAGTGACAAATCAGTTTTTTGTGAGATTGATTGAGCTAGTTTTATCACATTTAATAGGGGTACAAGAATAAGAAATGCCATAATCTAAAAGTGTTTGTGACATCCAAAGAATTTGTGCACAACAACAACCAGCCGCAATATACTCGGCCTCAGTGGTTGAAAGAGCAACATAATTTTGTTTCTTACTAAACCACGATACCAAAGACTTCCCGAGGAATTGACATGTGCCACTAGTACTTTTTCGGTCAATCTTGCATCCGGCAAAATCCACATCCGAAAAGCCGTGAAGCTCAAAGGATGAGGATTTCGGATACCAAAGACCCATGTTAATGGTGCCTTTGAGATAACGAAAAATGCGCTTAACGGCACACAAGTGTGATTCCTTTGGAATGGCTTGATATCGTGCACACAAGCAAACACTAAACATGATATCAGGATGGCTAGCAGTAAAATAAAGTAAGCTACCGATTATACCTCTATACTTACGAATGTCGACCGATGTGCCATCTTCATCATTGTCAAGCTTTGTCGTTGTGGCCATAGGAGTCCTCATTGATTTGGATGAGTCGAGGTCGAAACGCTTGAGAAGGTCCTTTGTATATTTCGCTTGATTGATGAAGGTTCCTTTGGGTCCTTATTTGATTTATAACCCCAAAAAGAAGGAAAGTTCACCCATCATACTCATTTCAAACTCTTCCTGCATAACTTTAGTAAATTCTACACAAAGTGTGTTGTTAGTAGAACAAAAAATAATATCATCGACATAAATTTGAACCAATAAGAGAGTGCTATTATGGAATTTAATAAAAAGTGTTGTGTCAACTTTCCCCTTTGAAAAATTGTAAACAAGAAAAGAGCTAAGGCGCTCATACCAAGCACGGGGAGCTTGTTTGAGGCCATAAAGGGCTTTGTGGAGTTTGAACACGTGATTAGGAAATTGAAAATCTTCAAAGCCGGGAGGTTGTTTAACATAAACTTCCTATTTAATAATACCATTTAGAAAAGCACTCTTAACATCCATTTGAAAGAGCTTAAAGTCATTAAAACAAGCAAAAGCACAAAGCATACGAATGGATTCAAGACGTGCAACCGGAGCATAGGTTTCGTCGTAGTCAATGCCTTCCTCTTGGTTATAGCCTTGAGCAACTAATCAGGCTTTGTTACGAGTCACTAACCCATCTTCATTAAGTTTTTTACGAAACACCCATTTTGTTCCAATAATGGGATGATTGCTAGGTTTTGGGACAAGTTCCCAAACCTTGCTTCGCTCAAATGGATTTAGCTCCTCTTGCATAGCTATCATCCAAAACTCATCAAGAAAAGCATCATTAACATTTTTAGGCTCTATTTGAGAGATAAAAGCCACATTTGCACAAAGATCACGAGTGGCGGATCTAGTGCTAACACTGGAGGAAGGATCCCCAATGATAAGCACCTTAGGATGATTGGTGACAAATCTCCATTCTTTTGGGAGATCCTTTTGAGGAGGCTCGAGAGGAGGAAACTCTTTTGATGGAGTCACAACTTTATTGTTAGATGAAGAAGGACGATCTTCAATAGAGGAGTTCTCCAACCCAAACGAGATGTCATCAATATCCTCAGAAGAGGAGAATGTAGAAGAGTTGAGTTCATTAAAAGAGACATTGATTGAATCTTCGATAACAAAACTTCTTTTGTTAAAAATACAAAAACCTTTACTATGAGTAGAGTATCCAAGGAATATTCCTTCATAGGCTTTTTCTTCAAACTTGCCTAGGTTATCCTTGGTATTCAAAATAAAACAATTGCAACCAAAAACTTTGAAATAATCAATAGAGGGAATTTTGTCAAACCAAAGCTCATAAGGAGTCTTCTTAGAAATAGGTCTAATAAAGACCCTATTTATAACATGACATGCCGTATTAACGGCTTCAGCCTAAATGTATTGGGGGAGCTTATATTGGTTTAACATAACCCGGGCCATATCGCCAAGGGTTCTATTCTTTCTCTCCACAACACCATTTTGTTGAGGAGTTCGTGGACAAGCAAAATCATGACCAAAACCATTCTTTTCACAAAATCTTTTGAAATCAACATTATCAAATTCTCCTCCATGATCACTTCTAATTTTGTTAATAGAAAAACCTTTCTCATTTTGAACACGTTTACAAAAGGCAACAAATTCACGAAAAGTATCACTTTTGCAAGCAAGAAAAATAACCCAAGTAAATCTTGAAAAATCATCAACTAAAACAAAAGCATAAAGCTTGCCTCCAAGGCTAGCAACTCTACTAGGTCCAAAAAGATCCATATGGATAAGTTGAAGGGGTCTAGAAGTACTCACAGAGTTGATTGATTTGAAGGAAGACTTTGTTAACTTACTCTTCTCGCATTCTTCACACGCCATATCCTTTTTGAATGGGATACTTGGGAGTCCTCTTACGAGCTTCTTGGTAGCAAGACGAGAGATGGTATCCATGTTGGCGTGTCCAAGCCTCCTGTGCCAAAGCCAACTCTTATCATTTTTAGCAACTAAGCACCTGTCATTGTTAGTGTCTTCAACAAGATATAAAACATAGATATTGTTTTCTCTAATTCCTTCATAAACAATAGATCTATTAGAACTATCGGTAATGAAGCATTTGAGCTTAACAAACTTGATATCATAGCCATTATCGGTAAGATGACTAATACTAAGAAGATTGTGTTTAAGATTAGTAACAAGACACACATTCTTAATACAAAGATAAGGAGGGGAACCTATATTACCATTCCCTATAATGTGACCTTTGAGATTGTTACCAAAAGAGACGTGTCCTTCCTTCTTCATCGATAGCGTTGTAAATAATGAAGCATCCCCGGTCATGTGCCGTGAACAACCGCTATCGAGAATCTACTTGCTTCTAGCATGAGAAGGACTCTTCACCTACAACATAAGTTGAAGATGAACATTTTGGTACCCATGATCTTATGGGTCCTTGAGGGTTAGTCTTAGGAACCCACATAAAAACTTTCTTGTCAACAAGTTTCCTTGTATGATAATAATTGGTCGTATGTCCATGCAAGCCATAGTAATTGCAAATCATAGAGGATTTAGAAGAAGATATGTGAGAATCATGCATGTGTGAATCTCTAGTGCGAGGAGCTCAAGCATTAGTATTGTGATGATGATAATAAAAAGCATGATGCGAAGTCTTTTTCTTAACAAAAGGTCCTTTCCTTGTGTTAGGAAAGGATTTATGTGTAGTGTTCATGTATGAAGTATGCCTAGCATTGTGGTGAGTGTAGAGATGTCTAGGAGCATACATGTGAGTAGTGTCCTTATTACCAAATTTCTTACACTGCATAAGAAGATTATTATACTTAATAGAAGTGTCATATTCTCTCCTATTAGCATCTTGAACTTTGTGCATAGCAAATTCATAAGAGCTTCTCATGGATTGAATCTCATCATCCTTTTTCTTGATGGTGTCAAGAGATTCTTGAAACTTGAGTCGCAAGGACTCTATTTCATCCGTGTCAGAAGCAGGAGATTTTTCCTTCACATCAATAATGATGCTTGAGAGCCTCTCTACTTCAAGTTGAAGAGCTTCAACCTCTTTAAGAGATTTCTTGTATTTATTCCGAACATCTTTGTGCTCTTCATGCAATTCAAGAATAGCTTTCTACAAATCATCATAGGTAAGAGTGTTTAAGGAGAAATCATCAAGTACCTCGTCGGTTGCCATGAGACAGGCGTTGGCATTATGTTTGCACTCCTTGTCATTGTCGGAGTCGTTCGCGTCACTTTCACACCAAATGCTTGTGTTGGCGAACTTTCTGGAGGACGAGCTTCCCTTGCTAGGCTTCTCGTACTTGCTTGAGTCTTTTCTTATCATCGGACAATCCCTCTTGATGTGTCCGGGTCTTCTGCATTGATAGCACGCCGGATCTTCTTCGTTGTCCCGTCTGAAGCGGTTGGCTTTGTTGAATTTTAGGAACTTTCGGAAGTGCTTAGCTGTGAGAGCTATTTCTTCATCGTCGTCCGACTCATTGTCGTCAGAGCTATCCTTGGAGTAGGACTTTGTCGCTTTGAGAGCAAGAGATTTCTCCTTCTCTTTGGTCTTCTCCTTCTCCTTCTCTTGTATGGAGGATTCCTCTTGATCCTTCATATCGAGCTCGTGAGTCATTAGCTTACCCATGAGGGTCTCAAGGTTCATGACTGTTAGATTGTTTCCCTCAATGATTGCGGTAGCTTTAGGACTCCAAACTTTCGTCAATCCTCTAAGAATTTTTCTGATCTTTTCATGAGCAGGATATTCCTTACCAAGAGAAGAAAGAGGGTTAATAATATCACCAAAATGAGTAAACATGCAAGTAATAGATTCATCATGCTTTATTTTAAAGGACTCATATTCTTGCGTGAGTCTACTAATCTTGGATTCCTTCACTTGTGAAGTTCCCTCGTGTGTGACTTCAAGTAACTTTCAAATCTCATTGGAAGTCTTGCAAGTAGAGATTCGGTTGAATTTACTACTGTCGAGAGCACAATAAAGAGTATTCATTGCCTTGGCATATCGACTCGCAAGCTTCTTGGTGTTTTCAGTAAGTGTGTCCTAAAGGGTGTCAGAAGCAATATCTTCAATAACTCTGGAAGGAATAGAAAGACCATTTATCATGCAATCCCATAAATCAAAATCTATGGACTTCAGATAAATGCTCATCCTAATCTTCCAGTAGTTATAGTTGGTTCCATCAAATAGGGGTGGCCTATTTGTGGAGTGTCCTTCATTGTGGAAGGTGTTGATACTAGGGTTAGAGGCCATGGATCACTCAAAGGGTGTAAATCCAAATCAAGAGAACAAAGCTCTGATACCAATTATAGAACCCTAGAGGGGGGTGAATAGGAAAATAAAAAATAACTAGTGCAACAGAAGCAATATATGACAAATAAAAATAAAGAGTGAGAAGATCAAACACAAGATGTATCCTGGTATCCTCGCTTGAGGCAATCCAGTCCCGGAACTCTCTCCGGCTTAAATCCACTATTTAGTCAAATAGTACACACGAGTTTGGATCCGAAGAACTCGCCAACTTCAACACGAGTTTGGATCCGAAGACTCGCCAACTTCAACACACGAGTTTTCTTACGAAGGCTCGCCAACTTCAAACAAATGAGAAGAGAAACTTGTTGATCTTCTAACACGTGAAGACGGAAATTTACAACTCTTAAATACTCTATCACTTTGGGAGAGGATGACAATTAAAAGCTTGAAGAGTATTAATGGTGGAGCTCTTGGTTGTTGGAAAATTTATGGCAAAAGTTGGTGAAAGCCTCAAGAGAGAGAGAGAGAGAGCTTTCTTTTATAGAGAAACCAAGAGTTGGTGGCATTTAATGCTTCTGAATACAGGCAGACCGGCATACCGTCGGTATGCAGTGGCATACCGTCGGTATACCGGCCAAATAGTAACGGTCATATTAATGACCGTTTGAGAGCATTAAATGCGGCCATTAATGCTAGTCAGAGTAAATCAAAAAACCAAATATTTGAAACTCGATATACCGTTGGTATGCAGCAGCATACCGTCGGTATACCGACGTTTTGGCACAGCAAGTTTTGGGTTGCTAAAAACGGTATACCGCCGGTATGCCGGAGCATGCCGTCGGTATGCCGACAATTTGTCACAGCAACTTTTGGGTCGCTAAAAACGGTATACCGCCGGTATGTCGGAGCATGCCGTCGGTATGCCGACAATTTGTCACAACAACTTTCTGGACACTAAAAATGGTATACCGCCGGTATGCCGAAGCATGCCGCCGGTATGCCGACAATTTGTCACAGCAACTTTCTGAACTCTAAAAACGGTATACCGTCGGTATGCCGAAGCATGCTGCCGATATGCCGCTCTGTAGGTATTTTCTTTTTGACTTGTTCTTTTACTTGTCATCCGTCCTTAGGTGTTTACAGATATACCTAGACTTTGTACAGACACGAAGACTCTAAGCAGGAGGTCGTCGTCTTATGCAAGGAACACCGGTAACTGCTTCAGTCTTCGATGTAAAAGATGATAGCGCTTGAACGGAAGTACTCCATGTAGTAGAGCTTCTGAGAATATTTGAATCTGAAGATACAGAAAAATAAACTACGAAGATGCTGTTAATAATCAAAATAAAATGTGCCAACATCACCCACACACACCTTCATTTCTTGACACTCATGTTTATGACACACACACATACACTAGTATGTTTATGTGTCTCTCTCTCTCTCCTTTCCTATGTATATGTATATATATATGATTTGAGATACATATATATATATATGTAGGTTCCTTTATATATGAATGTGTGTTAATGTAAATATATGATTTAGTGCATGGTTGATATTGTATAATGGTAATAGGTGTATGTATGTTTAGGTGCTTCTATTTTAGATGGTATAGATATATGTATATATGTATCCTATATAGATGTGGGATGTATCATAGATAGCCTATATGTGTAATCCTATATGAGATTGCATGATATACTAATGTGTGTAATATATGTTAGATATATATGACATGTAAATGAGTTATGGCTTGGCTATGGCATGGTATGCCTAGTTTGGAGTCTAGAATAGACTGTTTAGCCTTGTTAGGACCTAGAATGGCTTGTTAGACCTAGAATAGACTAGTTTGACTAGTTTGACTTAGGTTTGACTTGGTTGACCTAGTTTGACTAGTCTAGTTGACTAGAGTTGACCGAGAGTCGACTTTGGTCTAGTTTGACCTAGACAGCATGCAGATGCATTGTAGATTACTATTATCATCCTCTCTATACATCTTGATTTGTGTTGCTCTAAATGGGAGTCAGGTACATCATCTCGGACAGTACATTTACTTCAGACATTCAGATGCCAGACGAGTACATTCTCTGATCATTTTATAACTTGCTTAGAATTATATTTCTGCTCTAGTTTACCTTATTTGATGCTATCACGATATTATCACGGATTGGTACTATATGGATCCCTACATTGAGATGTTATTCTTTTCGGGAGCATCGGATACATTGTGTCATGTGTTTCATGTATATCGTGTATTCCTCGCTCTCATGTTATTCATGTTTCTCATGTGCATCATGCTCGTTCATGCTCGCTCGTGTACTCTCATGTTCTCTCATGAATCAATCGTGTTTTCTATGTATCTCATGTATAACCTATATTTCATGTGCACTCATTTATGAGCTTTCATGTGAATTTCATGTGCACCCGTTCATGGGCCCCCATGTGAACTTCATGTGCACTCATGTATGAGCTCTCATGTATATTTCATGTGTACCCATTTATGGGTTTCATGTAAAAACCATGTACGTAACATAACTTGTTTGGATCCTTGTGTATTGATTGGGGTATGGAGGAGTATAAATAGTCATGTGAACAATTCCAAAGTATTATAGCCATGTGCACCTCTTTAGTATAGTCATGTGCAAATCCAGCCGTTCATATGTCGACTTTGTACTCTAAATCACTAGTCACTGGTAGCTCTCTACTTATAGTAGATATTTCTATTACAGTTCTCTTCCTATTTACATCATGTACTTTCTTTCAATTTTATGTATCGTACTCTCTTGTATGTTTATATTCTCTAACCTGTTATGATCTGCGTGAGATGTATTGTGCTCGCTCCCGTCCTGACTGGACCTGTTGAAAATTTTACAGAGGATGATGAGGAAACCTGTACCCCTTACTTTGGAGCTTGCCTAGATGACACTTGCGACCTGGACCCCTGGGGAGGTTCAGGCAGCTACTGAGGATGATACCCTTGCTTAGTGTAGACAGCTTAGACTGTTTCTTTTCATGTTTAGTTGTTGTCTTTATTTTTCAGAGTTGTATATTTTAGAGATGTTGAGACTGGTAGTTGGTGAGACTTGTTATTTCATTTCTGTTGTACCTCAGTTGAGGATTTCTTATCTATTTCATCGTGCTACATTCTACCCTAGATTGTGATTGAGTTGTACCTCTGTGTTTGGCCTCCTTTTGGAGAGTATTTCATGTTAGTTAGTTATAGTTCATGACCTAGAACAGCGTTCTACTGTCGACACTGCGGCGTAGGCTGGGCGCTGTTACGTACTCGTACCCTCACGATGGGTGCGGGTCGTGACAAGTTTTTAGTGGTGGCCCATGCAGGTCAAGTTTGTGTAGTGGTATTCGAATTAGAGTATCACTACAGCCTGCAGTAGGATTAGGATTATTTTGAGGTACTCAATCACATTAGGAAAAACTCTTAACTGGATTCCTGCTATCTAAATTCTTGTTGAAGATTGCTTCCTTGGATAACTGTCCTCCCTTGAATTATCGATTCTATCTCAGTATTGATTCCTTGTTTGATCTGTCTCCAGGATGGTGATTGAGACACGATCGCATCGCTCTGGCCCAGCAGACGCTGGTGAGAGGCCTACCACCCCTCGCCTGATTATGGATGCTGGGACCACATCACCCCATATTTCTGCTCATATAGGAGTTTTTGCAGCTTTTGGGAGCGCACCTCCATCTGTCCGGAGGTCTTCCTCCGTCATTCCAGATATGTACCAGCAGTAGTTACATTCAGGGACAGTAGATACGACTTAGATGTTTACCCTCTTCCAGCGATTCATGGAGTTTCAGCAGCAGATATAGCAGAGCCAGTCTGCTGATATCCGATAGAGCATACAAGATACTAACCAGTTGGTCAGGACGACAGTGGAGCTGGTGGCTGCTCAGCCACAGGGAGGCCAGATGCAGCCGCATCAGCCGAGGACTCCAGACATCCATTCCTTCAAGAAGACGGGACCCCGAGACTTCAAGTGTACAGAGGGCATCATATACGCTGACGATTGGATAGAGCACATTGAGGAGATATTCCGATTGGCACAGATACCAGCAGGATTACAGATCGAGGCAGCCGCCAGTCAGATACAGGACTTGGCCCGTACCTGGTACCAGACGGACCCGAGGATTGGTACAGCCGGTCAAACTTGGGCAGCGTTCAAGAAACTGTTCAAGGAGAAATTCTTTCCCGATACCGCACTCCGTGCTTTGGAGGCGCAGTTCGAGAGTTTGGTTCAGGGGAACCAGACCGTTGAGGAGTACGCTGGAGAGTTCAGCCGTTTGAGCAGAATCATCGAAGATCTTACCGAGGTCGGGAATGCGAGGAGGTTCCGCAGGGGTTTGATCGGAGAGATCAAGTCATATACCAAGAGCAACCGCGATGCCACTTTCGAGCTGATTCTGGTAGGAGCCATGACAGCGGAGGACAATCTTGGACTAAAGGAGAAGAGGATGCGAGATACTCAGGAAGCTAGTGGCAGTATGGGCCCGGCCAAGAGGCCCCACCTCTATTAAAATATAATTGCCAGATGTTATCCCTCAAAGTCATGTTGTAATCCACGACTTCATCTGGAATATCCTCATATAACTTTGATGTTTCAGGTATAGGGTGAGCAACTAAGAAATCAGGTAATACTTTACCCTTCACTGATTTTTGAGGTACATAAACCATGTCATAAGGAGTGAGCAACATCGCCCAGGTAGCTAACCTAGAGTTAAGAATGCTTGGTTTTCTCATCAATACCCGAATGGGATTTATTCTAGAGATAACATGAATAGTCTGTCCTGTCACATAATGTCTTGTCATTTGGACAGCAAAAACTAAGGCCAGATATTCCTTTTCTACAGGAGTATACCTGTGTTCAGCTCCAACCATCATTCGGCTAAGATAATAAATCGCTTGTTCATGCCCCATATCACTTTTCTGTGCAAGAAGAGCACCAAGTGAATGATCCAAAGCTCGAACATATAGCAAAAATGGTCTTCCTACCACTGGAGGTACCAGAACAGGTGGATTTGTAAGGTATTGTTTGATATCATTGAAGGCTTTCTGACACGCTTCATCCCAAACAAATGATACACCCTTCTTTAATAGACGGGAGAATGGTTGACATCTCCCAGAGAGATTAGATATAAATCTCCTGATATAAGCAATGTGACCCTGAAAGCCCCGGAGTTCTTTCAAATTACGAGGAGGATGCATTTCAAGAATTGCTTTAACCTTATCAGGATCAACATGGATACCCTGAGAAGTAATGATAAATCCTAAAAACTTGCCACTGAAAACCCCCAAAAAAGACTTAGTAGGGTTCATTTTCAATTGATGTTTGCACATCAAATCGAATACTGTCTTTAAGTCTTGAACGTGATCATCTTTTGATCGACTCTTGACAGCAATGTCATCTACGTAACATTCAAGTGTTTTTCGTAGATGTTCTTGAAAGATGTTGCTCATAGCCCGTTGATACGTAGTACCGGCATTTTTAAGACCAAATGGCATAATCGTATAGCAGTAAACCCCAAGGGGTATACGAAAAGCAGTATGCTTCTCATCTTCTGGATGCATCTTAATTTGATTATATCCTGAGAATCCATCCATGAAAGACATACGTTCAAAACCACATGTATTGTCTATCATGAAATCGATAATCGGAAGTGGAAATTCATCCTTTGGACAAGCTGTATTAAGATCTCGAAAATCTATGCAAACTTGAACTTTTTTGTTCTTCTTCATAACAGGAACAATGTTGGCAACCCAATCGGGGTGTTGTTCTTCACGAACAAAGCCACATGTGATCAGCTTTTTGACTTCCGCCTCAATTGCATCCATCATATCTGGTCAAAAATACCGTTGCTGTTGTTTTATAGGCTTGGCATTAGGAAGAATATTAAGTTTATGAGTAGCAACTTTAGGATCTAGACCTGGCATATCCTCATAACTCTATGCAAAAATATCAATATATTTTTTGATCAGTTTTATCAACTCTTCATTTTCATTTTCAGAAAAGTTTTTACTGATGAATATTGGTTTAGGCGTAGTTCCATCTCCAACATCAATCTGGACAATCGTGTCCTCTGTAGGTGGTTGCCGCTGTTTAAAACGAAGTTCCCATTGAGTGTCCATCTGTTGAGCCCAAGGATCATTCTTAAATAGTTCAGATTCACCATCAGTTTGAACCATGTTTACTGAGAATATTTGTTCAGATTCATCATAATACCTCTTTTAACACACGAGGAGTGAGATGTATCGGATTCGATAAATTGGATTTCTTCCGAATCTGATGATTGTGAAGAGCTAGAAGAGAATTCTTCTTGAATATCGTCATTAAACATATGGGACGGATCATATCCCAACCCATGACAAGTTTTCTGATAAAACGGATCACCACTTAATGGTAATCGTCTACCCTTGCCTTGATTAAGACCTTGCATAGTCTTCAAATCATATCCCATATTCTGGATAATTTTGAGAGATTGTTGACTATATTTGTCAATTCGGATTCTTCCTTTATCTTTATCTCTCAGATCATTTGTCTGAGCAACAGGAATATTTCTAGCCAGGCCAAACACAATTTGATGCTTATTTTTCTTATCAGACGGAATCACGAAATAAGATTCTTCGTGACGTCTATAAGTTACACAAGCTTGCGATGAAGCAGCTACAGGAAGAAGATAGGAAGAAGATGTTAGGAACCTCTGAGCATAAGGTCCAACATCGACATGAGGAGGAAAAGAATTTTCCTTATTATCAATGTATAAGGTTTCCTTTGTATCTATGTCGTCTTTATATTGATGACTTTGATTATCAGAAGATAAAGTCATTCTTTCAATAAATTTGACAGCCATATACTCAAAAAGGAAATCTTCATTGATATCGGAAAGTACAAAATGATCAATATTTACATCATTTACAATTTAACTACTATGCTTCAGATTGATCATTAACGGACCATCATCCGTCTTCTGCGTAGACTTGCCAAGATTAACGATCAATGGTGGCTCTGGATCATTCGTACGAAAAGTACGCCCTTTGACCTTGATCATAAGAGACTAAACTTGGCTTTTAGCAGGAACATTCACCGATTCCTCAGATGAAGCTTGAGTTCTTCCTTTAATCTTGATCATCAGAGGTTGATTGTTGACAGGTTGGGGTTGAATTTGCCTTTTGACTTTGATTTTCAAAGGTTGCTCTTCTGGTGAATCTTCATTAATAGACTGATCTTCGATAAATGATCGGTCTTCAGCCATATCTGATATCTCCTTTACATGTTCTTGTTTGTAGAATCTCGAATCAGAAAAATAGGCTTCGATACCTTTAAAAGGATTGATATCAGCAAACTCAGTCTTTACAACCCCTTGGGAATCCACATACTTGAAGCATTGGTGGAGAGTTGAAGGCACGATGTTATGCTCATGTAACCACGGTCTTCCAAGAAGGATGTTATAGGATACGTCTGAATTAATAACATAGAATATTGCCATCGTTCGAAGATCACCAATCTGGATTGTCAGACGAATTTTCCCCAGTGGTTTACTCTTTCCAGAGTTGAATCCAACGATTGTGGTACTAGTGTAAGTCAAGTCACTAGTAGGAATCCTCAACGGTCTTAGCATACTTTGAAGAATTATGCTAATGGAAGACCCAGGATCAATATAAATCCTGTCAACTTCAATGGATTCAATATACCCAGTATAACACAAAGGCCTGTCATGCTTGTTATGCTTTAACAGCATATCTTCTTATGTAAAGGTAATGTTAGGAATTACCTCCATTACACTATGACATTGTGGGCATGACACTGGTATATTATCAGGAGTCTAGAGTTGAGCTAAGCAGGAGTCAGCTTGCAGCAAAGCTTCACTCAAGGTTTCGCGACTTTCTTTAGAAAGGCGAAGCAACTCGAAGATAGATAGTCTAGCCGGAGTATTGGCTAACTGGGCTAGAATATCAAATTTATAGGGTTTCATCACCACCCCCTGACTGGAAGCAGACTTCAATGGGATGTCAAAGCGTATTGTTTTCTGTTTTCCCTTTTCAACTACAGATGGTTTAGCAGGAATAGGAGACGGTTGAGTTGGTGGTGTTTCAACATTCTCTGCATCTTTGGAGGATCCCTCATAATCTTCGTGGTACTCTTTCCCAGATATTGTACCAGCAAAGGTTTCTTCTTCAGACTCAGAAGAAGGAAGTACCATATTGCAGGATTTAGTCTTCCTTCCCTTAGCCTTCTTCTTACGAGGATTGTTATGAGGAACCTCAGAACCCAATCCAACAGTAGATTTTTGACTTTGAATTTGTAAAGGAAGTCGTATTCCTTCATCATAATTCAAACCTTCTGCCTTTTGAAAGTCATAACCCATCTTCTTCATGAGAAGGACAGATTGCTGACTGTACAAGTGAGTGGGCAGCGGACTTTTAACAGGTGGTTCAATAGAGGAAGAAGAAGAGATCTCTGTAACTACAGGAGAATGAGGAATAGAAGTCTCTGTAGTTACGGGAGGAGAAGGATTCGGGATACGAGGAAAAATCCCTACAGGAGCTTTTTCATAAGCAACGAAGACTTGTTGTGCCCTGTATAAGGGAACACTATTCATAGCTAGCCACTGCTGATGAGTAAGCTTAAGCTTTGTAGGAGGAGCCAGACTTGGAGGGCATATGCTCAATCCTCTCAGTCTATCTTCCAAAGGACTGCATCCCATAAATGATCCAAATCATCAGGATCTGGAATAACATGAAAAACTATGTTGCAGGTTTTGACTTTATTACCCTTCTTAGATTTTGAAGTTTTACCTTCATCTTCTATTTCAGGTACTAAGTTAAGATGTACCCATATAATTTCACCATTCTTTAATGTAAGAGGCAACAATCCTTTATTTTCTTCCCTGGCCGGCGGGATATTCACAATCTTCATTGTCGCCTTCGGAATTGGTACAATTCCATATGGTATTTGTTGAGAAGGAAAATCTCTAAATTGAAGAGAAACCATATTGGTTGTGACCGTATGCTCATCGTTAGTTAAAGAGATGGCATTGGCATTAATCAGCTCCTGGATTTTTCTTCTTTAGGACATAACAAGCCCTGGTAGGATGATTGATGTATCTGTGATAGATACAATATTTGGGGTTGTCAGTCAGATTCACCTCATTAGGCCTCTTTGGCTCCGGGATCTAGAGTTTGCCACTCTTACCAGACATTGGAATATCCCTGGGATATCACTCTCGTCAAAAGAATATTCTTCTTTTGGCTTAGAAGACTCCTGATTATTCGGCTCGTTTATTTTTAGAAAGATTAACCATAAGGGTGTCCTTTCCTTTCACATTACGATTGCCAGAATTATTACCAGGATTACCTTTCTTTTCCTTATCCTCTGAGGCAAAGATCATTCCATGTTCACGAGCCAACCTACCATTGGTCTCGGCAGAAACTGCTGCTATAATAAACGAGGCCCAATCTGTGAATTGGGAACCCATGAAGACAGCAATAGATGGTCGCAGATTCATCTTGCATGTATCAATTAACGCTGAATCTGGCATACCAGGAGGCATCTTTAGAGTCGCCTGTTGGAAACGTTCAATGAACGTCCGAGTATCTTCTTTCTCCTTTTGTTTGATTTATATTAAAGAGGACATGTTCATGTCCATACCTCCTTCATAGAAGCGGGAGAGAAACATTGCCTTAAATTCATCAAAAGACGAAATGCAATTGTCGGGTAAACTACGATACCAGTCGTAAGCTGAACCCGTCAAGCACCCAATGAACACTCGAGTAAGAAGAGCATCATTTTTTTGTAGATGTACAGTCATAATATCAAAGTAATTGATATACTGACTAGGTGAAGCCTTTCCATCAAACAACACCATTGATTGTGGCTTAAATTTTGGTGGAAAGGGTACATCATTCCAATGAGGAGGATAAGGTTGCTTAATCCCTAACCTCTGGAGCTGATCCTTGTGCTTCAAAACTTCAAACTGTGCTTTGAGCTCACGCACTGCTTGAATAGATTTGCTGGTTTGAGGAAGCACATTTGATTGAATGGTTGTTGGATGTACCGTAACCCCCACCGGAGATGGTACATCTTCTGGAATGATGGGATCTGGAGATGCAGAATTTTTGTTCATAGCAGGCTCCTGAATATTCAAATGTATATCAGCCCCTTGACTATCTTGATTTTCTGCTGCTATCTACACCGGTGTTACCACTGCCGGTTGAGCAGTTTGATGAGCCGTTATTATCTGGTGCATGCTTTGCATCATGTTAAGCATGTCTTCCAGTAATTGCTCAACGGCAGTGAGACGCTGTTCTGTATTAGCAGATGACGTCTCTGGTTCATCTCCAATAGCGTAGGATTCAACCTCTCTTGAAGATACAGAGGGATTAGTATAGAGGTATGAATCAACACTATCAGTTTCAGATCCAAAAGATTGAGTACCCCCAGCTTCTGAATCAGAAGTCTGCAACTGTCTGTCTTCTTGATCGACTATTCTGATATACTCCTTCAAAGGAATCAAGAAGTCTGTTGAATTATTGTTGACCTAGAGTTTGGGACGTGTTCCATCTAGGACGTCGTCCTCTGTTGTTATGAGATGCCATATTGACTGATGCATATGACAACTCATCATCTTGTTGTTGAGGCGCATTAAAATTTAACCGATCAAAAACTGATTATTTAGAAACCGAACAACAACATTTAATTACAATCTGGTGACACTCACAATGATGATTTTCTTGGGGGAGTATCACGGGAGATTGTCTATTTTTACGCTTTTGTATTAGCAATTCGCGTAAATCAGAAGGAGTAGATGAAGTAGTCTTCTTTATTACATTTGGGGTAAAAAAACGTTTAGTCCCTTGTGTATAAAGAAGACTACTGGCTGCATTCGTAGAACCAAACTGTACATTTTTACGTGCTTGGAGTTGCGCACGTAAATCCTGAGATTTTTGAGCACGAAGGACTCCATCTTCATTGCGTGTAATTTAAAAGTTTGGTACCTTGCGTACAGCAGTGTAAGAAGGTTGTTGGTTGAAAACAGAAGTTTTACCAACTATGTTTTTATGCTTCATGCGTGTAGGTACATTCACTTTAGATGCAGAAGCATCATTGTGAATTTTATCTACACTGTCACAGACAGGAGATTTACCTTTACGCATAGAGCGCAAAACATGAGTATCTGCCACGTCATTGACGGGAGATTTTTCTTTACGTGTAGAACGTAAATTTTGTGTGTCTACCGCGTCACAGACGGGAGATTTATTGTTACGTTCAGACCTTAAAACATTGGAGTCTGCCACGTCATAGACGGGAGACACGTTTTTACGCCCAACACATAAAACCTGAATTTTTTACGCTCAGGGCGTAAAACTTGATTTTTACGCCCAGAGCGTAAAACTGGAGAGTCTACCACGTTACAAACGGGAGACTTATTTTTACGCGCATGGGGTATCACCGAAGTAGAGACTGCCTCATCACAGATGGGAGTCTCTACAATAGAAGTAGGAAGGATTCCTTTGCCCGCAGAGACAGTAGGGAGATTCGAGGATGCTTTGGATTTAGGAACCCAAACTTTTTGCACCTTCCGCAATTTCTGAACATTGGAGCAGCGAGTGCTACCCCCAGTCCGGAGCATTTCTTCATAGGCAGTCTGGTCGAAGTGCACAACCAGAGTCTTCTTTGTCGATCCAATAGATACATCATCATATTGAGCAATTGCCTCCTTGTCAGAGGAGAAGGTCGTCTCCAGCAGTGTCGCCATTTTGTTTCACTTAACAAAATGCCTGAAAATCGGCTTTTGAAAATAAAATAAAAAAAGTACAAGAAGTACAAATTGTTCTCGGAAGTATTGCTATGGAAGTCTGATCTGAAGGCGATCACTTTGTTCCTTGGACCATACGATGATGATGAAGATCACTGCTAGAAGATGAACAACTGGAAGAACTAAGTCACCAGAAAGGTATCGACGCACTTGGGCACTGATGGCGAGGTCGAATGCTTTCCTGCTTTGCTTCACTCTGTTCTGGAAGAAAGGTTGAAGAAGAATGCTCTCAGGGAATCAAAGTTTCTGGGCTCTGATCTCTATGTCTTCTCTTCTGTCTCTGCTTGTCCTTTTATATGAGAAAAATAAGTCTATTTATAGACTTGTCTTTTTGTGCGTAAAACTCAGCAAAAGTTCTGTCTTTACGCTAATAACTGCCACCCATGACTGAAGTCATCATCTACATGCGTTGACACGTGTCCTATGATTTCAATAAGAATAGGATGCACGTACACATGTTCTTCGAAATGTGTGGCATGAAAATCACGTAGGCAAACCACGTTCCAAACTAATCAGAAAGGATAGGGCGTAAAAAACAACCCAAATATACCCTGAGCGTAAAGGAGTAGACTAGGCGTAAAATAGTCCTAAAATGGACTTCCCGCGTAAAGTGGTTGATAAAACAACCTTGAGCTTAAAGGTAGCCCAAATAAACTTTTTGCACACGTCAATTTTGAGCGTAAAAAGGCTCATATAGTATTCATGCGTAAAAGAAGCCATATTGTGAGCGTAAAAGTAGCTCAGTCCACATACTAAACGACAAATATGGATTTCTGTGTAAAACAAATCCCTTTGAATCCTGTGTTATACACCGTCAGTAGATCTTTATGTCAGACCCATTATTACTTTGCATTAAATGCATGATTTGATAATTTGTCTCTGCCTGTCCCTGGCGTAAAAATGGTTGGCGTGTCCCTGGCGTAAATCAACTGATTTGTCCCTTGCATAAAGCAGCATATTTGAGTGGAAAGCTCTTATCCTTTTGACTCAGTCTATAAACATTTTTATGCTCCTATAGGTTCCTGCCGGCAAGGGGGGAAAGAAGACAGGCTCTTTTAGCCCGGCAATCTCAACCAGCACCGTAAGAAAACTCTCATCTGGAGGATTGCCGCCGACAACCACATGGGGTGTCTACCTAGGCACCAATTCCAGAAAGAACCTTCCAACACCCGGGGGTGCATCCTCGACCTCCCTGGGGTAGATGAAGCTGGGGGTAGCAGTCCCCTCAATATAAGTGACAACCTGGCATTCCAAGAGGATACACAGGGGGTAGCGATCCATTGGAACTATGCAACAGACTTGGACGTCCTCGAGGGTGACCGCCTTCGCCAAGACGATGCAGCTTCCTGCACAGGAGGTGGCACCCCTTCCGAATCCGAGGAGGAGGACATTCCGACGTTCTTCGACGACTTCTCTGTAAGAGGGTACGACACGGAGAGCACCTTTTCTACGGTTCCTTCTACGTCTATCCATGTACGGACAGTCTTTATGGCCAGCGATGATCATGAAGGACCGACTGATCGACAATGCCTTAAAGTACTTGAAACCATGCTCCTGTCCTTGGTCAAGTCAGTAGACGAAATCAAAGCTGCCTTGCCGACTCAACCAGCAAGGACGCCTGGATAAACAAGCTTGGGATCCGCGGTCAACGCGGACTCCAACATAACTGCTCCTCCTTTGGGTGACAATCCTCTAGGTGCATCCACTTCTTCAGCTACAGACGAGTCCAGGGAGGCAAGAAGGGAAGTCCAGGAGCTTCGAGAAATGTTCAATGCCCAAGACTCCTTCGGGGACCTCAGAATACGACAGCCGCATCCCGTTGCATGGAAAGATGTTCCTTTTTCGCCATGGTACAAGCCGTTTCACATCGATTCATATGATGGGAAGACCTCTGCTAGTCGATACACAACCTATTTTGAGGTCACAACCGACCACTTGCCGCATATCGACGCCATCCTCACACGATTATTTATCGAAGTATTGGAGGGTATCGCGTTCGCCTGGTACCGCAACCTTTCGGACAACTGCATCAATTCCTTTGATGGCTTCAAGCATATGTTCCTGGAGATATTCTACGAAGTGGGGCATGATGTGGCAATGTCGTCTCTCATGGACGTCGTTCAAGAGGAGAGGGAGCTAACGAGGAACTATATCGAGCGGTTTTGCCAAACCGCAATGAGATTGCCCGAAGGTAATCCCGAAATCTCCTTGATTGAAATTTGCCAGAAGAAGTTGCTCCCTGCAATCAGCCTCTGGATGGGTGAAGATCAGTTCAAGGATTGGACGACCTTCATCATAAGCGCTACCAATGCAGAGGCAAAATTAAAGAAGGCTCGTCAGCTGGGACTACACATCCCAGATGGAGAGGACAAAAGCAAACATCCCGATAATGCCCCCAATAACAACAAATTAGTGGCACCACTAATAACCGGGACACCAAGGGCAAACAGGCCATGGTCGCTGGTACGACCAAAAAGCTTAAACAAAAGTAGGCAGAAGATCAGTGGCCCAAGGTAAATTACTCATTTGAAGATAGTAATGTCAAGCCTATCTTCGACATGCTCTTGCAAGGGGATAGGATCCATCTCCCTCCACCAAGGTGCGAGCTGCGAGCAGCGAAAATAGAAGACCCAAAATATTGCCACTTCTACCACTATGTCCATCATTCCACTCATGACTGCTTCCAATTAAAGCGGTACATCCATAATCTTATCGACTCCAAAGCTCTGTCGCTAGATTTCGAAGAGGTTACCGTCGTCGTGAATATGGTATCAGTTCAGTTCGGTGACTTCCCTCCAACAAATACTCAAGACGGGGTAATACCTGTCCCCCGGGCAACGATGGAGGTTACTAATCTTCCACTCGTCCGGGACCAGACGACTGGCTTGGTACCTCTCACCACGTCACGAGGAGAGGTCATGTGGGTGCATCCAGATCTAGTGCCCGAAGTTACATAGGCAGTGCCATCTTCAACCAACAAGAAGAATGGCAGGAAGTCCAGATCCTGCCATACAATTTCAGCCGAAGCTGAGGAGGGTGGCGGCCGTTATTACCCGGTCTGGTGCACAATTCTAGCCTACTCTGGGTAATTCAGTCGAAGACTCTTAACCTACAATGCTGCCTACTACGATGTTCTGGGGCCATCTCAGCCTCCACCGGTGGACAGGCCCAAGCCGAAGGAAACCCGCTTCGACAGGCCGCTCCATAAGGATACATCTCAGGGGATGGAGAGACCTTACAACTTTGACATACTTGCATAATTAGCTAATACGCCAGCAAAGTTATCTTTATACGAGCTCCTAAGGCTCTCCAAGGATCTTCATATCGCATTGAGCGAAGCTCTCCAGAATGCTGACGCCTACTTAGCCCAGGTCAAACCTACAAGGGAGGACGTGTCAACAAATCTCCAGGGCAGCAATTGTGCAAACGCAATGCCCAACATCGTGTTCACCCTACAGGACATGTTAATCAAGACCAACTTGTATGATCGCCCTTTGTACTATACTAGATATATAGGTGACATCAAGGTGTATCGGAAGCATATGGATCCTGGCTCGTCAATAAGCTTTATCCCGAAAATCTTGCTTCAAATCCTCGGCATCCCTATGCACCAGCTAGCGAGGACCAATACTGCCATTAGCGGTTTCAACTCGGGAAGGAACTATCCCCTGGGAAAGATCCGCTTGAAGTGTCAGATTGGCGACCTGAAGATGGAGGTTACCTGCTACGTCATAGACGCAGATACGTCCTTGTCACGACCCGATCCTAAATAATTGGGTCGAACCGGATCATGCCCAGCCTGCACCGTTGTTGAGACGGCAGCAGTAAGCTATTCCATTAGCAGGTATTCACAACAACATCTATATACATTTGTCACAACTCAATATTCGGGAATTTAAAACTTTATTCAACTTTTTAAAATAAATACAGCTGGAATGCAAAAGAACTGAATTAAATCCAGAATTCAAATAACAAAATTTCAAAGCAACAAACTGAAAACAGAAAATCTAGCTAAGCGTTCGGCTCGTCGGCCTCAGGTCCTGCGTCCTCCAATGGAGACTCTGGCAATACCACAGGGTACAGAACCGGGTCATAATAGCTGTTGTATAACAGCTCAGCATCATCATTAGAACCTAAAAATGTTATCTCCAGTCAGGAGGGAGCAAAGTACAATTCATGATAATATAACAATTAAAATAATAATAGAATCATGCACTTTTAAACAATTTGAAAATAAACAGTTCTCCAGCAGTTAAAACATTGTGATGTGAATAGACAATGAATATGACCGGCTTGGGTTGTACAGTTGTATCCTATTGATACGATATGGCTTATCCCCGTGTGTATGAGGGGTAAGCTAATACAGTTCTAAGTTATTACTTTGGATGTCGTCATAATCATTACACTATTCCCCCAGTACCCAACAGTCAATCAGTTAGTGCTCTCAGAGAGAGTTCCGTGTTGCATCGTGGTTTAAACTTGCAATAAAACGATTATTAAATATTTATAAACTAACACAAAATGTACTTGCCTCAAATTGGACTGGACTTGAAGGGTTGAGACTTTGGGATTGAAATTAGCCTCGTCCTCGAAATCCTACATTCGAGAAGTTTGTCTCAGACTCCAGAGTTACCATGCTAACTATGCTAGTTGCAATCTCTAAGTTTGTCCTAGTCAAATTTTATATTTATTATACTATCACAAACAAATCTCGATTATTGGGTGCGTTGTAATTATTAAACATCAATTATATTTAATTTCAGAAAAACTTGTATTTATCAGTTTATTCGGAAACACTTGGTATTTATAGGGCATGATCCGGTTCGACCCAATTATTTGGGATCGGGTCGTGACATATTTTTAGTGGTGGCCCATGCAGGTCCTAAATATTTGTATAAATTATAAATTATTAGGCGCTTAGTTATATAAATGGTTATTAAATATTTTGTATAAATTAAATAAGGATTTTTCACGATAAAATAACTTGAATAAAATATTGGTAATTAACAAAACCCACGTTTTTCTTATTTGAAAGAAAAATAGTAGTTTTATATATAATATTACAAAATACAAATTTTGCCAAATTAACCGGTAACCTGAAGATCCGCTTGAAGTTTCAGATTGGCGACCTGAAGATGGAGGTTATCTGCTACGTCATAGACGCAGATACGTCCTACAATATCCTCTTGGGGCATCTGTGGATACATGACTATATGATCGTGCCATCCATACTCCACTAATGCTTCAAGTATGTCAGCAAGTACGGCTTCGTGAAGACAGAATTCGCTGGCATCGATCCCTTCAAAGGGGTTGAGTCTTATTACTCTTCAGAGGCATGTCTATATGAAGAATTCAAGAAGCACATAACTGATGAACTGGAGGCCATAACGGGGTCAGAGGAACCTTTGAAAATCCATCTCCAGACCCGTAAACCAGGTAAAGCCGTACCCCTTTTCACAACTTTGCACAAAAAGGTGCCCGGTTCCCCTGCCCCAGCTGCGCAGTTGAAACCGATGGTCATTCGACTCCCGAGGTCCACCCAGGAGCCAAAATCTGTCGTAGTGTCGATAGTGATTCGATCGCCAAAATTCAATCAAAGGCGATCGGAAGATGCGAGGCCCTCTGTGGAGCCGATGGTGATCCGATTGCCAAGATCCAGTCAAAAGCAATCGGAAGATGCAAAATCCTCTATCGGGCCGATGGTTATTCGTCTCCCCAAGATGAGCCGACAACCAAGTTTTGATCTGAGGCCCTCAGTCAAGCCAGTCCCACAAGCAGAACCTTTGGTAGTCAAGCTGCCAAAGACAACGTTCCCTCCAGTCACGCAGGGGGTAGCCGAAGAGGATGCAAGACTTGCAAAGTATCTGGTTGCACAGGTGGATAGTCCCTCTCCTGATGATGTAATCCCTGTAGACAAAATTCCTTATTTCATCAATAAGAGGCTACCTTTGAACTCCTCACTACCAAAATTCAACGTTTAAGCGACGACCATATCCATCCCTAATGTCACGACCCGCATCCTGAAGAGGGGCACGAGCACGTGGTTACGTCCAGCCTACGCCGCAGTATCGGTGGTAGAATGCTGTATATAGGGTCTGTAAATACTACGACTAAAACAGATAAAGGTACCTATATAGTATATGCACTCCGAATGGAGGTGACATAGCAATACAGTCTCAATCACATATATCAAACTAAGGTAGATAGCATGAAAAGGAAAATACGATAGATAAAACAGGAAATGAGTCCAAGATTCACAAGTCAGAGCTATACACAAACATCCATGGTCTCAGAAAATATATATAATAGATACTACAACTGACAGTGCTAGCTGGCTCGCAGGCCAGGCAAACCTAACTAGCTATACTACTCAGGGTGAGCAAAATCTAGTGGCTCTACCAACAAGCCACGGTCTAAGTCTACTCTGTCAGACTCTACCCCATAGTAGGTCAGGCAATCAGCCTCGGAATCATCTGTAGTATGTCAACGGTATCCTGTCAGGAAAATGAGCAAGTACAAACACCAACAACAGTTCCATATGAATTGACAAATTCTATAAGAGACAGTGTAATGAAATACAAGACAAAATCAACTAGAAATACATATCATGATGTGAGTACTGAAAAGGATGACGATATAAATGTATATAGGGCAACTTGGAAACTATTCGGAAGCCGAGTTATAACCCCTAAACCAAACAAGGACCGGGGCTGTAACCCTTCTCCCCAACAGAACTTAGTCACCAAGATAATAAATATAAAAGGTGCCTTGAATTATTAGTGTGTCATGTGATCGGCTTGGGAAAAATATGCTCAGGCTTTTCATCCGACCGGCTATGAACCCTGTATACAATAGAACGATAAGGCCAGTCACCATGGAAAGCTATGAACCGTATAGGGTAAGGCTTTACCCGTCGTGAGGCGAGGGTATAGCTATGAACCATATGTACCATAGAACCATGTGGGAATTTGATCACACAACCACTAATAACTCCCCCATCCCCTAATAGTATAATGGATCTGGACATGACACGTTATGACACGGGATTCCATAAGAGGGTAGCAAGTCCCCTTTTGAAATCGGTGTCTATACCAATACACTGAAATAAGACAGAATATGTACCAATATAACATGTAACTCTAGGAATAACATCCCATGTCATGATCCCATATACTAGTCCGTGAACTGTCATGATTGGAAATCGAGTATAACACTACAACTGAATCGGATATAGCAGATATCAAGATAACGAAAACTATCAGTGAATGTACTCGCCTGTGGTCCTGAGCTGATAGAGTGAACAGACGCTCAGAGTGATCACAGACCTAAAATAAGATACTATGAGTCAAACATGACTAAATACTGAAAAAAAAAGCTAATTCAAGTCATGAATGCAAGTCTAAGTCAAAACTAGGTCAATCTAGGTCAGACTGAGTCACACTAGGTCATACCAGGTCACTGGGAGTCAATCCAAGTCAAACTAGGTCAATCTGGTTCAAGGGTTGACTTACAGTTAACTTTTGGTCAAAAAGTCAACTCTGGTCAACTCTGGTCAATACTGAGTCAACCCTGGGTCAACTCTAGGTCAAACGGGGTCAAAGGTTGACTTACAGTTGACTTTTGGTCAAAAAGTCAACTCTGGTCAATACTGAGTCAACCCTGGGTCAACCCTAGGTCAAATAAGTCAAATGTTGACTAACAGTTGTCATTCAGTCAACTGGTCAACTCTGGTTTGGTTTCGGTCAATTCTAAATCAAGTGTTAACTTGAAGTCGACTTTGGGTTAAAAAGTCAACTCTTGGTCAACGGGGGGTTAAGACTAGTCTAAACTACCCTTATCTAGTCATTATATACCAAGACAACCTATTTCTAATCCCATCTAGCAATTAGAAACCCAATACCTTATATTACCCAATACCCCTTATATTTACCCTTACAAGGTATTTCCGATACCTGGTCCATTACAAAGGAAACCCTTCTAGATCTCAGGATACTAGCCTAGGCTTATTAGGGTAGCTAGTTACTATCCTATCTAGGGTTTACCAACCAAGAAATCTAGGATTCTTGGGCATCTAATCCATCTTATCTTCCATGTTGGTCATCCCAACATTACCTTAAGGTAATCTTGACATATCAAGATACCACATCTAACATAACCCATTTCTTCTAAACCACACTCACTCTCCCTCACAAACATCATCTATCTAACCCCATCTAACTTAGAATGCTACTCCTAAAATAACTCTCAAGAACCAACTCAAACAACTACCACAAACCCCTAGGCCTCGTTTGGTTCGCGGAATGGAAGGGAAAGGAAATCAATTCCTTGTCATTTCCTTTCCTTTGGGAAACTTTAATTCCTATTGATTTTCCTTTCCGATGTTTGGCAATGCCAAGGAATTTGAAAAAGAAAGTGAATACTTCAATGTGGGAAAGTGATTCCTTCCTTGGATGGATGGAATCACTTTCCTCCCTAATTTCCTTTCATGGGAATCACTTTCCTTTCCTCCTAAATTCCTTGGTCGCCCAAACATAGAAAAGTAATCACTTTCCTTTCCCAACCGGGAGATTCCGCCAACCAAACGAGGCCCTAATGTATCTTAACATGACATATAACATAACATGACCAACCTTATTTTCTACCACTATAAACACTACTCCACTAACCATCTAACACACTAATAACACTCTCTAACTTAGGGGTTTCGTAGTACTAAATGTGGTTGACAAGTGGGGGTAGGTATTTGGGGCTAAGATGGTTCAAAAGGGGATGTTTCGGGACCATAAAAACTCCAAAAAAACCATCCTGCACTGATTCTGCTTACTGCTTATTCCTGCTTACTGCTTATTGCTTACTGCTTATTCCTGCTGCTTTCCTGCTCATTCCCTCACTCTCTAACCATCTATCACACACACAAAAAAATATATATGCACATTCCACTCACAAAAAAAATAAAAAAAATATATATATATATTGACTCCCATTATAAATATACACATGAAAATATTTTAAGAACTCTTTAAAATAGCACACACCCACAACTTATGTATATAATATATATAAGACACACATACAAATATATAATCAAGATACCTATAATATAGTCACACACACAACCATAAGATATGATATATATATATATATATATATATAATATATATATATATAATATATATATATATATATATATATATATATATATATATATATATATATATATATATATATAAAGAGAGACACACCATTCTAAATATAAAATGAATATGATAAAATATGATACCATAAAGAACACATTAGGAACAACTCTCTAAATATATAAATCTGAGATTAAAACACTAATTAATTATTCCTACATTATATTTATGCATACAAGTGTCCAAAATAGGGATTTCCTACTAGGACACAACCACAACACAAAGGACACTCCTATGACCTCCAAATGGACACGAAATGGGCAAATGGAGATACAACCATGGGGGTCTTCCTATGGGTTCAAAATAATCCTATATGCATGTTGGGGTGGATTAGAGGAGAGATTATACCTTCCGGGAGAGAGATTCAAAGGAAAAAGTCTTCCGACACGACACCGACACGTAGAGATTCCAAAAGGACACGAATGAGCTCCGAATTCTTCCAAACTTGGCTAGCTCCTTTTCATGGAGTAGAGGAGAAATGAAGAAGATTTGGGTGAAAGAAGGAGTTGATTTGGAGATGAAATCAATGGGGTTGCTCTCTAGAAATTTGGGGAAGAACAAGAGAGAGAAAATGGATGGATAAAATGAAATGGAAGAGATGATGACTCACTCCTTTATCCCCCATAGGTGGCTGCCCAAAAAGGGTGAGGTGTCCCCATTAGAAAAGTCCAAAATGCCCCCACTTGACCTATTTGATTTAAATAAGAATGGGTTAAAGGTTGAGGTCAAATTAGTCTAGTTTTAAGTCTCTAATTAAACTAAACATATCCATAAATAATTAGTCTAACTACTAACTAAAATTAATATCATGTGGACTAAAATTAATATTATGTGGGCCATGCCTAACTAGTGTGTGGGTCCCACTAGAGTCAAAACTACCTCGGGTCCCCGTTTCAAGTCGAATTGAGCTGAAATTCGAACCCGACTCAAAAACCCCAAATAATATTATAAATAAATAAATAATTTCAAAAATTTAAAATAAAAAATGACAAAAATACCCCTGTTTTTGGAAACTGGGGGTGACAAATCTATCCACCTTAAAAAATTTCGTCCTCGAAATTAAAACCAAACATAGTAAAATGTCAAATCACAAGTCATGGCTAAAAATTTAAATGATTTAAAATCTCAAAATCAAAGCAGAAATTAAATGACTAAAATTATAAAATTTGAAATTACTCTTAAATAGAACTCCAAGTCTATCCACCTTAAAAGAATTCATCCTCAAAAATTAAAACGAAGCAAACACAGAAAATTTATGCAATTTGATAATATAGCGGTCTATCCAATAATCATGATACTCAGAATCTCCGTCATGCCAGTGAGCAAGGCTACGATAATCACAGAGTCCTCAACTACGGTACATACCTCTAGAATATGGTATTTAAAATTTTTGCATTGCCG